>OX578152.1:131101415-131308469 GCA_951213105.1 Amaurobius ferox
GCCTTCGGCCCCAGGTGCTTCACGACTTCCGAAATCTACTGGAGATGTCCAAATCTCTGACAGTGGAAGCATCGTAATGGGTTTAGTACATATGGCCGTACTTGGCATCTGAGGTAGGCTACTTTTAAATGTTTAGGTAAGACTGGAGTGTTAAAAGTCAGTACAAGATGTTTTGTTGGAAACATTGTTCCATCTCGTCTTACAGAGCTAATTTTTTGGTCTTTTAGAATGTCAAGGATTTCAGTTTCAGGTACATATATAAGGTCTGGTTCTGAAATAACCCCACAAGAGAAGTTCAATGTACTATGGGCAGTCACGGACACGGGAATATTTGCGAGGGCTTTCATTAAAAGTATATTTTTTGCTTGTGCGGTAGAGAAAACTTTAACTAATAAGTCACCAGATGTGAGCTTCTTTATAGTTTCGACTTCCCCAACAGTACCGAGTATTCTTTTTTGAATCAAAAAGGGTGAAACGTTATTAAATGATCCATCTATTCTTTTCATAATGAAAAACTTTGCTTCAGTTGTAGTTATTTCATGATTATCCAGTTCATTAATTCTTTGTAAAATATCTGTATTTACGTTCATAATACTATCATTAGTTTTATGTCCCAAGGATACGGAAACGCTAGATGCATCTACTCTATCCGCCCAATTAAGAGATCCTGCCTTGGAAGGCAAGGAAGCATTAGAATTTTCCCTTGAAAGGCATGAAGAACCCGAGGCCAAAAGCATTCTCGAATTCTCCATGCCTGTAACCACTAATGAAAAACCACGGATTTCTTCCAGTTCAATCGGAGCCCCCGCCAGGCTCCGTTTTCCCACACTTTTTAACGTGCCAAGTGTAACCGCCGGAGTCATTCGTAAAGCTAGAGAGCGGGCCATATATGGATTCCTGATGGAGAGCGGGCCATATATGGATTCCTGATGGAGAGCGGGCCATATATGGATTTGGAGCAGTTCTTTTACAAAGATCAGACGATGGAAAATTCTATTCGATTTATTTCACGAGTAAAAAAAAACACCACCTCCACAGGAAAAATATAGTAGCTACGAATTGGAAGTACTTTGTAAGTACTTTCTCAACAATCGAAGTTTTGAAAAAGTTCAGGAACTACTTGGGTTCAAAATGGTGACCGATTGCGAAGCATTCAAAAAAACAATTGATAAGAAAGATCTTACTCCAAAAGTCACAAGATGGGCATCATTTCTGGAAGAATTTGATTATGAAGTTATTCATAGATCCGGGAAACTGATTAAACATGCAGATGCACTAAGTCACAATGCTGTTTTGATAGTTAATAGTTCTCACGGGGAAGTGACCGCGAAAATCTATACCGCACAAGAAAAGGATGAACATGTAAAAATGATAAAAACCTTAATCGGTAAAGAAGAAAAAAACGATTATCTAATTAAAAATTATATTTTATACAAATATGTAGATGGAAGGGAAGTGTTAGTAATACCTCAAGCGATGCAAACAGAAATACACAAAATCCGAGAAGTACACAAAAAAGGTCATTTTGCCGCAGCCAAAACTGAAGACGTTTTAAAGCAAAGCTTTTATATTCCAAATGCAAGAAAGCAAATAGAAAGTGTTGTAGATAACTGTGTAAAATGAATTCTTTGTAATAAGAAGCGTGGGAAAGATGAAGGGCCCAATACCGAAGGAAAATGTTCTACTAAGCACCTACCACATTGATTTCGTAGGACCACTTCCGTCCACGAACAAACAATACAAACATATATTCACAGTGATAGATGCATTTACTAAATTCACATGGTTTTATCCAGTAAAATCTACAACATCACGAGAAGCAATTGAGAAGTTAAAATTACAACAAAACGTATTTGGCAGTCCCTCGAGAATAATTACAGACAAGGGACCAGCTTTTACGTTGAAAGAATTTGAAGAGTATTGCCGCGAACAAGCAATAGAAGACGTTAAAATAACCACAGGAATACCAAGAGGGAATGGACAAATTGAACGAGTACGCTGTACTATTATTCCTGTGCTTTCAAAACTTTCAATAGAAGATCCGTCCAAATGGTTCAAGCATGTAGCTGATGTTCAGCGCACTGTTAATAGCTCCACTACACGAAGTACGAAGTATACACCTTTTGAGTTAATGACGGGTGTGAAGATGAGAAACAAAGAAGACATGAAAATATTAGAATTTCTTGAGGAAGAATATCTACACCATATGGCAAAAGATAAAGAGAAAATGCGAAACGACGCCAAGAACAATATCTTGAAATTGCAAGAGGAAAACCGTCGGCAATTCAACCGAAAAAGAAAAAAGCGCAATTATACAGGATCGGTGATATGATTGCGATCCAAAGAACTCAATTTGGCACAGGTCTGAAGCTACGAGCAACATTTTTTGGGCCTTATCGAGTTAGATCAGTAAAATCTAATGAGCGGTATAATGTAGAGAAAATTGGCAACCATGACGGACCCAATATAACGCCAACTGCAGCTGATCACGTGAAGCCGTGGTCCGGATAGAAAAGACACCTATTCAGACGCCAGTTTTGGTCTTGTTTTCTTTTTTCTAATTTCAGGTTCCGCAAAAGTTTCGGGGACGAAAGAATTGTCAGTACGGCCGAATGTGGGATTGTGGCAACCAGGACGACGGAGGACGTCACAAGAGGACAGCGCCACCTAGAGATGAGACTGTATAAAGGAGTCGACGCTAGAGAGACGAGGGGGAAACACCGGTGAGAGGTTGACCGAGAAGGTACTCTGACGAGCGAGAGGCCGACTAAGCCAAGACGGAATCAAGGACAAGAAGGAGATGACTGTGAGACAGCACGAAGTGCAGGGGCTCAAAAGGAGCAGGAAAACACGATTGCTCGTGACGTTCACACTTTCAACCTGTAAATAGATGTAAATAGTAACCTATATGTATAACGCTCATATCCAGACCGGATTAAGCATATCTGTGGCCCCGGGCCAGAACTTAGAGTGGGGCCCCCTGTTCACTGTAAATTTTGCAAATTTCTTTCTTCGCAATAATATACGTACAGTAATAGTACTAACTTGTAGACCGTATACTTAAATATGTACAAATGGCTAAAATTGTTTCAATAATCACCAGTTGGATGATTCCAACGAATATTACATTTGTTTTTGACATCAAATGTTTACATTCTTTACTACATATAAGGGGGGATATCAAAATATGAAAATGGGACTGTGACATAACGATTTGTTGAAAAACAAGTTACAAGAAGACTCAAGACACATTCTGGCCTACACAATCTTTTTTCTTGACATTTTAGTAGCAAAATCATCAATTATATCGTTAAAGTCCATTACTTTAAGTAACTCGTTTTCAATGCTTAAAATGCTTAGGTCGTTTAATTTCTCCTGCTTCATCACACTGCGTTTTTCGGATTTCATAATTTTTAATTTCGAAAATGAACGTTCACGACTTGCATTGGAAACCATCATGCAACTATATATTCGCAACCCTATTTCTATGTTAGTGAAAGCAGACGAAATTCCACTTCATGCATATAGCTGTAAAGGTTTTGTAGGTTGAGTCTCCTTCTTTTCTCCTGTATGTATCTCATCTGGAATTCCATGGGTCTGGAACCTGTTTCTCCGTTATCGTCTTCATCACTCTCCTCTTCTTCGTCATCAGCAGAGATGTCCATAAAGAGCACTGCTGTCTCAGGATAATTTGCATTAATGTATACTTTGATATGGATGCATTCTTCTGCAAGTTCTCTTCCATCAACATCATCTTTGTATATTTTTGCAAAACATTCACTATGCTTTCTTACAGATTCTTCCTCTAAGAAAAGCAGATCCTCAAAGAATCCAAAAATCTCAAAGATGTTTCGGTAAGCTTTAGATCGAGCATTCAAGTTTTTGATTAAACTGTCTACCAAGGAAGGAAAGTTTCAATCTTCATCTTTTCTTCACCAGGTAAAACAACATCTGGGGAACCTTCGTTATCATAAAATGTCAATCTAGAACTTCGTTTTTTTGTTTGGATTATAGAATCCTGGTAATTAGGCTCTTTTTTTGATCTGGCCAAGGCTTCATACCAATCATAGCTTTCCCTCTTCTCCTGAATACACAATGTGAGAGATTCCAGGAGTTGCACGGCGACATGCAATGTTACAGTTGATTTTTGCAGAGATGTATTGACTTTATTAATTCTTCTCCATAAATCACACCAAAAGTATGTTGTTGTTGAAACCCAGACCGTCCGACCTACACACCAAAAGTATGTGAGGAAGAGTGTCTCAAATCTCTCCATATACTGTTTTAGGCCTTCAGATTTCAATCTCGTTTCAGATGATTCAAACAAGTCTGATGACATGGAATTTAATGTTGCCTCAATAGATGGGTAGCTCTCTTTCAAGGCTATGACTGCATCTGCTCTAGCAGACCACCGGGTATCAGAAAATTCTTTCAGAATTTTCTTTTTTGAACCTAACATGGATGAGAGAATTCCCCATCGATGCGTTGAGGAATTAAAAAAGATTTACAGATTCTGTATGAAGTCAAAAAATGCAGCAACTTCTCTGCAGTTTTTAGCTGCTCTAACACCCACAAGATTCAAGGTGTGAGCTGCATATAGTATGAATAATGCCAAAGGGTTTTCCACCTTGATTCTGGCCTGAAGTCTATTGTACCTGCCGCTCATGTTAGACGCGTTATCGTAGTATTGACCTCTGCAGTTAGACAGGGAAATTTGGTTTTCCTTCAGAAGTCCAGTAACTTCATTGAAAAGATTTTCAGCACTATGTCCATAAATTGGTATGAACTTTAAAAACCTTTCTACAGAGATGTCACTTCTTACATATCTAATTATGAAAGTCAGTTGATCTATGCGAGATACATCAGGCGTAGAGTCCACAGATATCGAATAGTACTTTGCTTGTTTCACTTCGTCCACAATTGCTGCAAACAACTTCTGACCTATGACGTTAATGAACTCATCATAAATTGTTGACGAAAGATAGGACACGTTACCCTTTCCTTTCATGCGGAGTACGATTACGTTAAACATATGGGTCCGTAAGTTCTTCCGAGAGGTTGGTGGTAGGGGAAGAAGGATACAGTCCCTGTGGATGCCCCACCCCCCACTAGATTCCGGTCTAAATTGGGTGGCACTTCCCGGCCGTCCAAACGGTTACCTTACACCTTTTTGGTAGGTCGAACGGTCTGGGTCTCAACAACAACAACGTTACCTTTTCTAGCCACTCCGTATTTTTTAATATGCTCATGTAAGAACGGGTCAAATTTGCTAACTAATTCCAAGGTTCCCATGTAATTCCCATTTTTTACTGACCCAAATCTTTCCTCATCACCTCTAAATGGTAGACCCCTCTGTGCTAAAAATTTTATGAATTCGACCAGTCTTCGCAATATTTCTCTCCAATAATTTCTTTCGTTGTTCATATGGATTTCAAGTTCGGTGTCTATTTGTCCTTGTTCTCTGCATCGCCTCATGTACGTAAACAGATTTTTTCTATGTTCGATGCTCGTTTCATGGCCTGAGAGGGATAGTGAAGCATGTTTCACTTTATTAACTGTATGTTACACTTTATTAACTGTAAATTGTGTTTCGAAAGTTAATTCAGAAAAATGTATAAGATAAATTTTTATTTTGGAAGAAAAGTTCCACGTTTATACAGTCTTTTACTTTTCATATTTTTATTGAACATAGCTGGTCTACCTTATTTGCTTATATAGCCATTTTACCATTTAATCATATCACCAACTACATTTATTACACTAATTTGTCCTGGGACTCATCACCTTCGTTTCTTCCATATTTTGGAGATCTTTATGGCTTTTCCCAATAAACTACCCTCTGCCTCAATTTATTATAAATTTCAACCTACATTGTTTATAACTTAATTCTTTTAATTTTACAACACTTTTTTATAAGCTTAACATTTTAACACAGTTCTTACTCACAGTGACCTTCAGCGCAACTCTTACCGAGAGGTTGGTGGTAGGGGAAGGAGGGTACGGTCTCTGTGGATGCCTCCCCCACTGGGTTCCGGTCTAAATTGGGTGGCGCTTCCCGGCCGTCCAAACTGTTACCTTACACCTTTCTGGTAGGTCGGACGGTCTGGGTAACAACAACAACGTTTATACAGTCGAAATTTAATTCATAAAATATAATATTTATATTATATTTTTAATTTATATATAATACAAATTTCATGCCACTTGGGCCCCGGGCCATGGCCCTGCTCATATCTTAGTAAAGGTTTTGTGGTTATGCAGAGTGGAGTCTTTTCTTCAACTTCTCACCCTTCATTATGGGGCCTCGATCAAGCCAACTCGATATATATGTATATATATATATATATATATATATATATATAATATATAAGGGGCAGTCAAATGAAAACGAGACAGATGGAAAAAAGTACGTAACCTGTCTATTCTTTCAAAAGTAATCGCCATAACTGTTAAAGCATTTGTCCCACTGTGAGACAAGACGGCCAATGCCTTCATGGAAGAATGTTTTGGGTTGCCTACGGAACCATGATTGTACCCAGGCATGCACCTCTTCGTCCGAGGCAAATCGACGGCCACGAATGTCTTTCTTACGACAATACGGGACAGGAAATGACATTCTTCATCGTGATACCGCTCCAGGTGCTGCAGTGATGTTGACATTCTGTTCAACTTCTGATCGTCTGTCAGGCTGTGGGAAACCCACAGCGCACAGATTTTCCGGAACTTCAGATGCTCTGTCAAGATGGCGTGAGCGGTACCGTGACTAATGCCCAACATGAGCCGAATGTCTTCCACCGTCCGCTGTCGTTCATTTCTAACGGCACCATCCACCACAGCAATGACAGAATGAGCCTGTCCTGGCCGACTATTGTCTTTCAATGACACCCGACCGTCTCGATATCGTTTAGTCCACTCAAACACACCCGCACGTGACATACTGTATTCGCCATACACATCAGACATGAATTTCACTTCCTGACACTCCTTCCGCAGTCAAAAAACGCACTACAGCACGCTGTTCCTCTTTTCCGGCCTCCATAGTAATGTTGGATGCACACACGACTCGCTGACCTCACTTCGAGCACGTCTAACAGACGAATGACACGGCGCTTAACGTTCGAGCTGTTCCTTCCTGATACCCAATAGAGGGCGCTTCTATACACAACCCCACCTGCGTTACCAACTTCCGTGCCAGGCCCCTTATATATATATATATATATATATAATTCCGTTTTATATTTTCATAGTACATTTAGATAACAGTTTCCAATTTTGGCGTCATCATGGCTTGGCGGTTTGACTGGCGAATGCAATTTTACCGAAATTATGTATATATAATTATTACATAAAATTTTTTCGATTTTTATTTGACACAAACGTTGTGGGAACGTATACAGAATATTTATCTATTTTTTTCCTTTGTCCAGGCGTAGGAGGTGGACCCAGCTCTCGCAGACAGGCATTTGTGTCCCAATCATCTAATCCTGCCAAAAGGAAGGAACTATTGAGAGAGTTAATCATTATAAGGACCCCAGTAACTGCACAGTGGACGAGCATACACGAGAATACATTGCGGTGCATGGTTACAACCAAAACATATAAGTGAGGAATTTCCAAATTCAAAACGTATATATCCTGAATGCGCACGCTTTCTTTCAAAGCATTTGTTCCATCGTACACTGAAGAATGGAGAAACAGCTTTAAGAGAGTGGCTCACATATTCTGAGAAAACAGGTCGGGTGTATCTTATTAACGCTGCAACTAAATACCCCTCTTCCCGTCCCCTCTCTCCCTACTAAAGTTAACTGGAAAAATTTTGTTAAACTTCTAAACGAGTACCCCATCCTCTTCCCAACCATCACTTCCACCGAAGATGTTGACAGGGCGATCAAAACACTAACCCAAACACTTAGCTCAGCACTCTGTGACAGCACCTCCACCTACATTCCACAACTCTACCAAAAACTCCCATATTCTATCACTAGCCAAATTAAACTCAGAAACCGCGCTCGACAACACACAAGAAACCCTGCCCACAGAACTCGATACAACCACCTGACGGCACAAATAAAACTTTTAATTTCTAACTATAAACAAGCCAAATGGAAGCAATACGTCGAATCTCTCTCCCCTACGGATCATTCACTTTGGGCCTTCTTAAAACGTATTCGTAAAAAGCACAAAAATATTCCCTTACTCACTCACTGCTCACACAGAACTAGACAAAGCTAATCTACTCGCTGATGTATATGAAAAACAATTCACACAACACGAAGATATTTTCTGCCCAAATTTCATGGAGGAAGCTGAGGATACCGTGAAGCCGTTTCTTAGTGTTCCAAATACTTCCCCCCTTCCCCCCACTGACATAGTTAACTACATCAACACTCTCAAAAACAAGAAAAGTCCCGGCCTTGACAATATTTCAAACAAAGATCTTAAATCCTGCACTATTAATATAATCTTTTACATCACTGTTTTAATCAATTCCATTTTCGATCTCAATTACTTCCCCTGCGACTGGAAGCACGCCGCCATTGTTCCAATCCTTAAACCAAATGAAAATTTAAACTCCCCAAAAAGTTATTGCCCCATAAGCCTGCTGTCCCGTCTTGGCAAACTGGCTGAACATTTCATCGCCATCCAAATCAACAATTTCCTTGCAAACAACAACATTCCCATCCCAGAGCAATTTGGCTTCAGACAGCTTCACTCTACACCAACTGCTCCGCGTGGTGGAGTACATCTCTGATGCACTCCAAAACCGGTCAGCAGTTGGAGGTATACTTATTGACGTCGCTAAGGCCTACGATTCGATAGGGTGTGGTTCATCGGACTCATATACAAACTCATTCAGCTTCGTATGCTACACTCTCTTACTCATATTTTATACTCCTACCTCAGCGACAGAACCTTTCATGTCCGTCTGAACCAGACATACTCACACACCAAACATATCCTGTCTGGAGTCCCTCAGGGCAGTAAACTTGGCCCCATTCTTCTTAACATTTACATAAACGACATCCCTAGAACCAACAACACTGTTTGTATGCGGACGACACTGCCATTCTTGCCACACACCAACTACCTACACCGATACTTACAACATCACATCGACAGTCTCGAACCCTGGTTAGAGAAATACCGCATCAAAATAAACCCTAATAAATGTCGAACTGTATTTTTCTCACATCAACGTTTTCCGCCCCAACCAATCATAATCAACCATCAGCCAGTTTGCTTTGAGAGGACATGCAAATATCTCGGTGTCACTCTTGACAGCAGACTAACATGGAAACTCCACATTGCAAAACTCAAAGATAAAATAAACTTTGTAAAAGCAGAACTGAGCTCCCTCCTGTACTCGAATGATGTCAGCATTGAAAACAAAATCCTACTTTACCAATCAGTTATCCACCCCATCATTCTCTATGCCTTCCCAATTTGGGGCTACGCTGCGAAATCTAATGTAAAAAAAGTCCAAATCATTCAGAACAAAATCCTACGTTCTATCAGAAAAGCCGCAAGATACTTGAAAAACTTTGTAATACATCGCGATTTCAAAATTAAAACTATTAAGAAAGAGATGCGAAAACTCTCTAACAATTTCTATGATAACCTCGCTAGGATCCCCAACGAACTGATCTATAATATGACCGAATACGACTTACGTGAATTTCCAAAAAGACCCAGAGCTATCCTAAATTCCAATTTAGACGTCCCATACTGATTTCTGACCGAATCGCTTCTGCATCCCAGTAGGAGATATTCGCCTGTTCCCCCACCCTCCTTATCTTCAAAACTCTGCAATAAGACCTCTGTTTACAGCATTCTTTGTTTACTCCTAACTTGTTTCATCAACATTATTGGCCCCTATTGAAGGACTAGGTTCAGTGGAAGACTGTGACCCACATGTGTGTCACCCGACTCGGGACACGGAGCTATGCTCCAGGCGCCCTGCTATCGAGAAATTACTGGCTGGCTGGCAGGTCGGTGCAGACCCTGGCGTTTGTTCGGCAGCCTATCTTCTTCCCAGTTCGCAGGAGGATTCAACGATAGGAAAAATGGAGAAACTCGTGTATCCAAACACGAAAACAGCGACTCACATAAAAGCTCCATGACACAGTTGTTGAACAGAGCTAACAGAGGAGTCGATACAAGTCTCGCCCTACAACTGAATGCTGAGACACACTGCTGGACAAACGTATTGAAAAGGGTCGCAGCCGTTGCGACATCGCTGTCTTCACGAGGGCTTCCTTTCAGAGGTTCCGTCGAACATTTCGGATCATTACATAACGGCAACTACTTGATGGCCATGGAACTTGCACGATTCGACCCATTTCTGGCAGAACACATATCAAGATATGGCAATCAAGGCAGCGGATGCATTTCATTTCTTTCCTTTGCCATTTGTGAAGAGCTCATCCGAGAAATGGCCAATATGGTGACTTCTGAAATAATACTTGAACTTAAAGACGCTAAGTACTTTTCCTTGATTGTCGACTCCACACAAGACATTTCCCATTGTGATCAATTAGCAGTAATCTTGAGATATGCTTGCAAAGATGGCTCACCAGTGGAACAGTTCGTGATGTTTATACCCAACGCGGGATACAAATCCGAAGAGATTGAGAAAGCTGTTATGCAGGTTCTAGAACTACACGCCACTGATGTCCGCAACTGTAGGGGACAATCATACGATAATGCGACGAATATGCCAGGACCATACACTGGCCTACAGGCAAGGATCAAAAATCGAAATCCCCTAGCTCAATATGTTCCTTGTGCCGCTCATTCCCTCAATCTCGTAGGAAACCTGGCTACCGAAAGTTCTGAAGAAGCTGTTTCCTTTTTTCTACTACTTCAGGGATTCTACAATTTCTTCAGCGCATCAACTCATCGATGGCAGATTCTGAGTTCATGGGTTAAGGAAGGAAAATCCCTCAAGTTCTTGTCCCAGACTAGATGATCTGCCAGAAGTGATGCATGCAAAGCAGTGCATGAGTCCTACACAGAGATTCATGATGCATTGTCTTACATTGAGAATGATGAAAATGAAAAACCTACAGTGAAATGTGAGGCCTTTGGACTGAGGCGTAATCTGAGGAGACATGTGTTGGAAACTTTGTTCTGTTTTTGTCGCGATTCTCGTTTTCGCGGGAACGTGTCTTCATTTTTAAGAATGGTTTTACCGTTCTCGTGAACGACTCGTGACGAGAACAGAACAAGCCATTCATGCAAATCACCTTCTCGCTACGCGCGCATTGGAAGACTCTTAAAGGGGCCTATATAAATACTCTTGGAATAACAGCGAAATGGCAAGAGGAGAACCCAGAGGAAGTTAATGCTGAAATTATGGGACACTTCAGCAAAAGATGGGGCGGGCTGACAAAGGTCCTTGAGATTAAGGCTGCCTTGAAGGAGCATGATACTATGGAAATTGGAAAGAAGCGAAAGGATACGGCGGCAAAGACTCCCGAAACCCCACACTACAGCAGAAGAAAAAGACAGACTGGGCCGAGACCACGGAGAAACACGACGAAAGGAATTCGGAACTTGAGAAGCAAGCACGTGTTGAAAAGCAGGCGCAATATGCTGGTCCCCAAAGAGAAAGACAAACTGCTGGCTTCGCAAGCACATACCTGAAAGAGAGCGGGTCCCTGGACGAAGATACTGAAAAGGA
Organism: Amaurobius ferox; assembly: GCA_951213105.1. Classification (NCBI taxonomy): domain Eukaryota; kingdom Metazoa; phylum Arthropoda; class Arachnida; order Araneae; family Amaurobiidae; genus Amaurobius; species Amaurobius ferox. The sequence goes on from OX578152.1 coordinate 131,113,099, forward strand.
GATCCACAACCACTTCCGGATATATGACTTTATTATCGCTTCGCTTGAAGAGGAACTTTTTTTTAAAAAAAGAGAAGGGGCAGGATAGTGAGAAAAGCAAACATCTGGAGCTCATCCTAACAGGTACTATAAGAGATTCTAACTTGCTATTTAGGTCCCCTGACTACAAAACCCTGGTTAAGCGCGACTCGTACGAGCTTGTGGCAGAGGAAATCTAAAACTGCTGAAGAGCTCTATGCTAATTTCAAAGCCAAAATGCACGATATCTTGCTAGGTTTTCAGAATCAAAAGTCTAAAAAACTAAAGAGATCTATACATCTCGTCCTTCTATGTAATTGGGCCCTCCGCAAGTAATTGGGGAGTCCTCATAGAGGAATTAAATAAAACCCTGGTTAGCAAAATCGAGGGCCAGCTTATGGGGAGGGTGATCAGGCTCACCGTTGAGGATCACCGGAGTGTGCAGAACCCAGGCTAAAATACCTTTCAGCCCCATCAACCTCAAAAGAGATCGCCCGAAAAAAAGTGTTATCAAAGGTCTTCCGACTAATGCAAACATAGACTCTCTTAAAGAGTCTATCATCAGTAAAGGATTTAAGATAGTCACAGTTTCCCAGCTCAGGAGCCGTAGGGACAGGTCCCCTTCCCCATTTTCTTGATCTGCCTAGAGCCGACCGAGAAATGGGAGAGGATTTACAACATCACCTCCTTTCTTTCCATAAGTTGTAGTCCAAGCTTTTAAATCAAACGGCATAAAAATCTGCTACAACTGACAAAAACTTCAATCACTCCTCGTATAATTGTTCGTTCCCCGCTAGGTGTCTTAAATGTGGGGAACACCACTTGACTCGCGACTGCCAAAAACCGCGTGATCTCCCGGCGAAATGCGTCAACTGTGGCGGGGCCCACCCTGCCAACTTTAGAATGTGTCCCAGAAACCCCTGGAACCGCAACAAGTTCCAGGAAACTAAAACTAATCAGCAAAACCCCCAGGCTTTAAACGCTAGGCAACAAAATCCCCAAACTAATAATACTAAAATCCCACCCAATCTTGGAACGGAAAATTTCCCTCCGCTCCAAAATCCCATAACTGCAACAAACCACGTGCTGAGACGGAGCACACTAGCGTCGGAGAGCACCAAATCTCTTCCTTTTTATTAACCTCTTCAGAGAGATAGAAGACCACTTTAACCTTAATGACATAAAAAACCTTCCGAGTAATATTATCCAAATCACAAAAGACGATACTGATCCCATGCAAAAGGCTTTCAACATAATTAAATTGATATCTGACCTAAAATCGCCTACTAGTCCCCAAAATATTTAGTAATTATTTTTGCGGAGCAAGTGAGATTTCTTCTTATGTACCTGTTGCGTCTTTCTGAGCACCCCTTGCATCCTCTTCACCTTCAAGAGGCAGGACTCCGTCGCCCCACCCATTTCAGGAGGCGGCCACGGACTCTGACAAGCAACGCAGAGAATGTCATTCAACAAGTTCGCTTATCTAACAGACTGAAGATATGGCACGACGTGCCAGGAGCTTCAACCAGCACGAAACAGCGACCGACCGCGTGCATCCTGATTTGCATATTGTGAGGGCGCTGCCGTCAACGGCTGCGTTCCGGAGCGTACCTATCACTGTGTATATATGCTACGACGCAGTTACTTATTCTTTTTAAGGAGGTAGAAAAACGCTTCGATCTGAGTAACCTGTAGGACTTATTAAACAACATCCTTAAAATCATAACCTCTGAAGATGATCCCATGGCAAAACATTTTTGAATCATTAAGATGGTCGCAGATATCAAAAAACGCCAGTCCCCCCCAGAATTAGTGTATTCAGGGCCAGCAGCAAGTTGATCAGAATACTCGTACTTTCACCAGTACCACCACCACGGATTTCCACAAGTGCCATCGCCAGCCCCTTTTCAGGACCCAACTGACACCCCGTCCATTTGGGGTGCTCCTATGGACAGACCCACAACTCAGCTAATGTCACAGACTCAGCACAAGTAAAGAGGAAATCGAGGATCTGCCTCATGACTTTTCGATATAACGTCAATTACTTATGGCTTATGGTTCGATGAAATGGTCTATGATCGAATGATCTGATGCTTAGCAAATACTCGATTTGAGTATGTTGCGGTATCAGCTAAGTTGCTTAAACGAAAGTACGAGTCAAGTTCCGATAGTTTATTTTGGAAGGTGCGATAAAATGTTTCTAGTGTTGGCTCTTTCAATTTTAAAGAGACCAAGTTAATTTTTCGCGGTCTTGGACTCGGTGTGATGCCATGACGTGTGACCTGACAACGGCGGCTTCGCAAACGAGTACGACATTAGTGGTAATGTAGCTTTTCTCTACTTACCAATGTCATAGCAACAGTATAAGTAACTGAGCGTGTGTGTGCCTAGTCGTAAACTGTTTATCAACCCTTTTCGTGAGCTTGCTAGCTCATTTTTTGTACATACTGTTTGGCTTTGCAACGACGCTACAGTGTTTTGTAACCATGTCTTAAATGGTTCTCACGATAATAAAAGTGATATTTGTGTTTGATGAATTTGCCTTTTATTAAAGAACACTTTACAACTGCATCTTATCCTCTGCTAACAGTGACATCAGCACGTTAAGTTATAAGGAAAGGGGAAACGGCGGCAAATTTTTTTTAAATACTTCCCTGTCGCCAGCAACATGAAACTGCTTTTATGCTTGTGTTGTGGAGAAGCATCTTAGACCATTTGAATGATACAAATAGTTTACTGCAACAAGCGAGCATAGTTGTAGGAACAGTGCTGCAGTTGTATGATTCCCTTATTAAATATGTGAAGCAGGAACGCAAGAAATTCAACGATTATAAAATAATGGCTCTGCAGTTATCACCTGCAGAAAAGATGTACGAGTCTAATACAAAAAGGAAAACAAAGAGAAAGCGACACTTTGATGAATCTACGACTGCCACTTCCCTTAACCCTGAAGAGGAGGCACTGAGTATTAAGGATGTATTCAGAACCCAATCTTTCCTCCCAGTCATCGACACCTTGTTTTCGGAACTCCAAAATCGGTGACTGGCGTATCAAAACATTCTGAAAAAGTTTGAGGTCTTTGATGACATTACTTCAAAGCAGCGAAGTGAAATCGACATTCTTGCCACAAAACTGGTTGAAAGTTATCCGGATGATCTGGTGAGATCCTTCGTCGACGAATGTCATCACCTGAAATATCTGCTTCAAAAAAGCGCATCCAGAGTGTTCTTGTCTTGACTATTAACATTAAGTCAGTTGTTTCATGCGGAATCCAAGCAATTTCACCTTGTATATCCCAACGTGGACATTGCTATGCGTATGTTTTTATGCACAGCCGCAAGTAACTGCAGCACGGAACGTTCACTCTCGTGTTTAAAAAGAATCAAGCAGTATGTGAGGAGCACCATGCAACAAGACAGGTTAAACTCCTCGGCCGTGCTCTCCATAGAAGCGGAGCTGGCCAAAAAGTTATCATTTGAACTCATTCAAGCATTTGTTGAGAGAAAGCAAAGGCTAGGCGAAAGAATTCGTAAAATGTACAATAATTAAATCAATGGGTGCTGACGGCGCTTTGCTACTGTTGATGAATAATCATCAATAAATCTGCAAAAAGTTGCGATAAAGTATATACAGTATGGTTTCTGGACGTGAATTCAAGACTTATTTCATTAAAGACAACGCATTAGTTATTACCTATAATGTTTATTTTGCATATTATCTTTACAGAAGGAAATGGGGGAGGTGAAAGGGACAATGCAGGATTTGGGGGCGGGGGCGGCAGATGACCAGCTGCCTACCCACGTGCAAACTATAAACACGGCCGTGCGTAGAGCCCCTTAGTAGTATTAAAAATACCTGTTTATAATTGAATAGGTGAGTAGTATGAAATAAAAGTGGCAATTTGGACATTGGGTCAAACATCATATTTACAGGGTGAGGAGTGGAAGTGACCTTTGAGAAAGGTTTTCAAAAATAGAATTCTTGCCAATAGAATGAACCAACAAATATGGTTACAATTTCTTCTTTTTTTATACTCCCCTACTAAAAAAGGGCGGGTAAGATCATAATAGATTTCTTTATAATGATCCTGCATGGGGTATGGTATGGCCATATAAATATCATACAGAGTTTACACATAAGATTTATCAAATTTATAAAAACAAAAAATCTAAACAAAATTAACGACATTACTTTCAAGCTAGATTGCAAAAAACTCGTAAACAATACGAGATGTCGTTAAAAACAACAGAGTTCCCAGATTGGGAAGAATTTATGCATTTTTTGCAAAAAAGAAGTCAAGTGTTAGAAAACATCCAACGTGTTCCTTTTGCTACAAAATCAAAGGTTGAATTCTCTCCCAGACATAAAAACTTAATGATAAAAACAAACATTAAATTTAACTGTCCAATATGTAAGGATAACCATCTAATTTATAAGTACAAAATGTTTCACGGATTATCTGTGCCAGAGAGAACTAATGAAATTAAAAGGAAACAATTATGTTATAATTGCCTTGAACCTCATAAAGTAGCCCAATGCACAAATGAGAAAAAATGTAAATTCTCTGGGAAATGTCATCATTCTTTGATTCATATAGATCACTTTGTGAAACCAAAAATCGAATCTTTCAACTTCCAGAGAGTCATTATACATTCCCAGACAAGCGGAGCTCATAACCTCAACTGACACCATTAAAAGTGAAACTGACGTTGGTACTTCCTTCGCGAGTAGAAAATGTTTGTCTTTGAGCACTGGAAAGGGATATATATTATTGTCGACTGCAGTAGTTTATATTCAAGATCAAAATGGTTCATTAAGACCAATTCGCGTTCTTCTGGATGCAGGTTCTCAAATATCCTTTATTTGTTGTTGTTGAGACCCAGACCGTCCGACCTACCAGAAAGGTGTAAGGTAACTGTTTGGACGGCCGGGAAGTGCCACCCAATTTAGACCGGAACCCAGTGGGGGAGGCATCCACAGGGACCGTACCCTCCTTCCCCTACCACCAACCTCTCGGAAAGACTTACAGACTCACATGTTTAACGTGATCGTACTCCGCGTGAACACGGCGGCAGTTTTGGCAGTGGCTGGAATCGAACCCGGGCCTACCGAGTGCAACTCCAGCGCGCTAACCAATGGGCTACCGCTATTTGTTGTGAAGTAGCTGATTCATTGGGATTGAAAAAGGAAGTAATAAACACACCCGTATGGGGTTGAATGGCACCATTTTCACAGTAAAAAGAAAAGTTTCTGTGTTAATCTCTAACGAAAATGGAGGCTTTAAAAGAAATGCTGATTTACTCATACTTCCAAAAGTTACAGATTTAACTCCTTCAAAACCTCTTGATATATCTAAGATTAGTTTCATGCGTAACTTAACTTATGCTGATCCCCATTTCCACAAACAAGGGAAAATTGACGCCTTATTAGGAGCAGAACTGTTTTATGAGTTATTAGTGAGCAATCAGATTAAGTTAAAAAATGAATCGATAATTCTACAAAACTCAGAGATCGGGTGGATCGTGACGGGAACACTTAAAAATGTGGGGACTTTAAGCAATTTTCATTGCCACTTCGTGCGAGATCAAGTGGAGATAGGGTTAAGGAAATTTTGGGAACTTGAGTCAATAGGAATAAAAGATGATCCTAAATGCAATGAAGAAGACAAAGCTTTAGAGATATTCAAAAATGCAGTGAACTTCAAGAAAGGACGTTATGAGGTTTCCTTCCCCTGGAAGAAAGACTGAAAACAGTTAAGTGATAACTTGAGTTTTGCGGAAAAGCGATTTAAAAATCTTGCAAAACTATTGCAACATGATAAAGCTTTACTTATGCAGTACTATAAAATTTTAGAAGAATATTTAAGTCAGAGAATCATCGAAAAAGTGCAAGATACAACTAAATGGTTAACAAACCAGTGTTTTACCTACTGCATCAAGCAGTTTTTAGAAAGGATAGTCTTACAACCAAAACCAGAATCGTTTTTGATGCAAGTTCACATGAGCTTGGACACTTGTCTCTTAATGATTGTTTGTGGTCACAGGCACAAACTTACATCCCAACATATTCAATTTACTAATTTATTTTCGGTTAAACGAAATTGCTTTTGTAGCTGACATCGAAAAGGCATTTCTACAGATTTCCTTAGCTGAAAAAGACAGAGACGTTGTTAAATTCCTGTTTACCAATGATAAATTGATTGAGATTGACAACATGAATATACAAATATATAGATTCTTCTTAACTCAGAAAAAGTGCACCAAGCGTTTCCTGTTACAAACTGCGGGAAGAATATTTGATCCAATCGGACTTTTGACACCATACACTATCAGATTAAAGTGCCTGTTTCAGGAATTGTGGTTTAGGAAAATTCCATGGGATGCTGATCGTCCAATCGATATCAAGGAAAAATGGACATACTGGTATTCAGAAATATCATAACTATCTGAGCTTCAGATCTCAAGGGTAATTCTCCATTCTTCGAACCTTTGTGAAGTTGAAATACATAGCTTCAGTGATGCCAGCTTAAGGGCATACGGTGCAGTAGTCTACGTAAGAGTCAAATACAATGACCATGTTGTTGTGAATCTTGTTGCCTTTAAAAGTTGAGTCCCACCTCTAAAGAAAATTTCCTTACCGAGAATGGAATTGATCGGTGCTTTGCTTTCTGCATGACTGACCAGTGAAGTCAAGAAAATTACACATGGGAAAAATGGTGTTGTCGCCGGATCTCTTCCCGGCCATCCAATTAGATACTCAAGTCCTCTGGATGAGTCGGATGGTCTGGGTCTTCACACTCACATGGGAAAAACCCATCAACTACATTCCTTTGGACAGATTCCCAGATCACATTATTTTGGATCAAGGGTTCAAGTAGAAAGTGAAAATCTTTTGTTGCCAATCATATAGACAAAATACAATAGCTGACAGGACAAAAATTCCTGGTCCTATAGCTTTAGCAAGGACAATCCATAAGATCTAGTGACTAGAGGAATTAGTGCTTCTTCTCTTCTAACAAGTGCGAAGTGGTGACATGGCCCTACCTTTTTAGTGCAAGCTAACCTTTCAAAAAGTGATGAGGAGGCAATTGTTCGTGAAGGGGAGTATTCTAAAGAACTACAGAAACATTCAGATTGTGACAATGATTCTTTAGTAACTTTAATTCATTCTAATCAAAAATCCATTTTAGATTGTATTCTTAATGTTAGTAATAATTATGTAACAATACTCCATATTTTGAGCTATGTATGTAGATTTATAAATAATTCAAGAAAGACAGTAAAGTTGAGAGGTCATCTCATGCTTAAAGAGACAGCTGCTGTAGAGATCTTCTTGATAAAATTGATCCAACAAGGTGAGTTTGTAGATGAGATCAAGAAGATCGAAAGGGGTAGGCCTGTTCCAGGTAACAGCAGGTTAAGTACTCTAAACTGTTTTTTAGATAAAGACCATGTATTAGGAGTAGGCGGTCGATTGTCGCATTCAGATTTAAGTGTCAATTCCAAATTTCCCATAATTTTACCAAGCAAAAGTCCATTTACCTTAATTATTTTGAAATATTTTCATTTAAAGTACTTACATGTTGGTCCACAATAACTTCTATATCATGTTCGACAAAAATTCTGGCCAATTAATGGAAGAAATCCTTGTAGGAAAGTAATACATGAATGTGTAATTTGTTTCAAGAACAAACCTGTTATGGCAAATCAAATCATGGGTAATCTGCCAAGGGAACAGGTCACATCTACTTATCCATTTAATGTTATTGGGATCGATTTCTGTGGTCCATTTTACCTAAAATTCAAGAACCAAAGAAAGGGTGTGCTCAACAAAGTTTATGTTTCAATATTTGTTTGTCTGTGCACAAGAGCTATACACCTAGACTTTGTTACAGATCTAACTTCAAATTCCTTCATTGCTAGTTTAAAAAGGTTCTTTGGTAGAAGAAGCAAATGTACTAAAATAATTACGGACAATGCTAAAAATTTTGTAGGGGCTAGTGCAGAATTAAAAAGATTGCATCAACGGGTAAAATCACCAGATGAAACTTTGGCAAATTACTTCACTGTTAAAGGTATAGACTGGAATTTTATTCCCCCAAAATCCCCGAATTTTGGTGGTCTCTGGGAGGCTAGAGTAAAGAGTTTTAAATTTCACTTAAAGCACGTAATCAGTAATGCAAATCTCACCCTTGAAGAATTTCTAACAGTAATTTCAGAAATAGAAGGTGTTGAAGACCCAGACCGCCCGACTCGTCAGCAAGGACATGAGCATTTATTTGGACGGCCGAGAAATAGAAGGTGTACTGAAGGTGTACTAGAAATAGAAAGTGTACTGAATTCAAGATCCCTTATACCCTTATCTTCGGAATTTGACAATTTTGAAATCTTGACACTAGGTCATTTTTTAATAGGTAGACCCATTATGTCTATTGCTGAACCTCAACTTATTGAGATTAATGAAAATAGACTTTTAATGAAAATAGACTTTAAAATGGCAAAGAGTAACTAAGTTTATGCAAAAAATCTGAAAGTTATGGAAACACGATTATCTAAATAATTTACAAGAGCGTAATAAATGGAAGTTTAGTAAAGACAATATAAAAGAAGGTATGCTAGTATTAATTAAAGAGGAGAATCTACCGAGCACAAAATGAATGACAGGTAGAATTACTCAGGTTTTACATGGTGTAGACGGAAGAGTAAGAATAGTGAATTTGTGCCTGCCTAATGGTAGATTTTTGAAAAGAAGTGTAAGAAATGTTTGTATTATTCCTGTTGATTATTTATTGCATATTCATAAAAATTGCAATGTATTATCAAATTCTTGTGTGCATTATATTGAAATTATGTAATTTCAATCGGCAGGGAGTGTGACTAACTGTATTCAATGCGCAAGTGCCGGAGGCATTATAAAAGGCTTGAATTGAGAAACATTTGTATGTATGCATGTATGTACAACGGCCCTTCCGTCACTCTGAAAAATTGATGTAAATAAAAGTTGTTGAGTTAATACAGTCCACTTAGAGTCACCTATAGTAGTTCGCCTGGAGTTTGTAGGCACTAACACTATTTAAATTTGTATTTATTTCACATATATTCTATGTTAAAATTCTTTTTGTATGTGTAAAAACTGCAATTTTATGTGTCAAATGTATATTTCTCTGTAATGTGAAAGTTTCTCTTTTATGCAAAATGTAAATGTACCTTTTCTTCTATTTCTGTTTGCAGAGATTCAGCTTTGAGCGATTTCCTACTTGAAACCCACTAAGTCCTGATGAGAAATGAATTCATTTTCTGATATTTGCGGATCTTCAGCGCCTGTTCGCTCGCACTGTAACGAATGGGTGGATTTCGTCATAAACTTTTGAGCGATGTGATTGTGGATTTTGAGGTCTCTTTCCAAGACATAGCTGCCAACCTTGGAAAATGAAAATTAGGGAGATTTTTAAATATATGCAATTCGCGACAAAAGTCGAAAAATCGCACAGCGCGATAACAATTTCTTTTTTTTACAGAAAGCATAAAAGGGAATTTTCAAGACAGAATAGGGATTTTTTTTCCCCTCTACTACAAAACTGCACCATAAAAAATAGACAAATATGATAAACAATCTGTATTGTATCTATAAACACAATTTAATTTCAACGAATACAAAATAATTAAAACATCTTTTAAAAAATAAGCACATTCGTTAGAGTTATTCTCATCAGAGTCTATAACAATGTTCATTACACTGAATATGATGCATAAAGAAAAATGTCATTGGTTACTGTTTAATAATCATTCACATGTCTTTGACACAGAAACACTTCTTTGCAGATAAAATATTGAATGAAAGAAATCTTTTGGTAAGTAAAAATACAGCACGTAAAAGTTCTATATAATTAAAAAATGTCAAATTCAATCCTTTTTACTACTTAAAAATAAAGTAGTAGCTCTTTTTGCTTTTTTTAAGAACTCCTTCCTCTAAATTCTTTTTCAATATCCCTTCAGAGTTCATACCGATTTTTCAGAAAAATATTTTTTTAGAAAAATTTGTATTATACAAATATAATTAAAAAATTAACCTTAATGATTAGCCATAATATGAAAATAAGCTAGTTTAGTCAATCTAATATGCAACATTTAAATGATGGAGATGGATGGAAAAATATACTAATGTACTCTCGGCAATTCACGCGAAGTAACTGAATTGCGCAATCGCACTATTTATGCGAAAATAATTAAGAAATTAACCACAATAATTAATCAGAATATGAAAATAAGCTAGTTTAGTTGATCTAATATGCAACATTTAAATGATGGAGATGGATGGATAAAGATACTAACGTACTCTCGGCAATTCACGCGAAGCAACTGAATTACGCAATCGCATTATTTATGCGAAAATAATTAAGAAATTAACCATAATAATTAATCAGAATATGAAAATAAGCTAGTTTAGTCAATCAAAAATGCAATATTTAGAAGATTGAGATGGATGGAAAAAGATACTATTGTATTCTCGGCGATTCATGAGAACAAACTGAATTGCGCAATTGCAGTGTTTATGCGAAATTAATGAACAAAATAACATTTTAGCGATTTATGCTCAATAACCTTTGAAGAAGTATGTTTATTACTTTCATAAAGTAAGCGATCGAGATCTTAATATACAATACACGCGGCCGTAAATCTCCGTTAATTTGATTGGCATGCATTGTATTATGGATTTGCTACGATCCCGGAAATGATAAAAATCAGTGCTAAAAATGCGGAAAATTGGTGTTTTCGAGGAATTATACCATGTCTGGTTAATTGATAAATTTCCAACAAAAAAAAAGCCGGAGAATTTCGTTAGTAATCCGGAGGCCGGAAAAGTAATGAAAAATCCGGAGTCTCCGACCAAAATCCGGAGAGTTGACACGTCTGCATAGGGATTTTTTTTGGAAAATCTCTTTTGTAGGGATTTTTTTTAATTATTGTAAAAATTCGGGAGATTTAGGAATTTTTCGGGAGTTCGGGAGATTGCATCAAAATTCGGGAGACTCCCGGAAAAATCGGGAGATTTGGCAGGTATGCCAAGAGATGCTGGAGGAGGGAACAAAGAAGCGAACTGGAGCTGACCTACAGCCCAGATGGGATCTGAAAGTTTTAATGGTTAAATCCAAATTAGCCACATTTGTTTTGTTCTGAAAGGAACTATTTGCCTGCCGATCGCATAAAAGCTCAACTTGCATTTATGAAGTGTTATTTGAAGTTTATTAGTGCTGTACAAAAAGTACATAAATGGGATGATCTACAAAAAGTAAATAAATGGGATGATCTACAAAAAGCAAACAAATGGGATGATTTACAAAAAGTAAATAAATGGGATGATCTGTCGAGTGGTGTGCCTAAACACACAAGGAATAAATCAGTTTTAGTGATGGCTCTAAATCTGACATCCTATTTTTAAGGATTCATCTCATCGGTATTTCTGGATAAATTAAGTTCATCTTCTTCTGAATTTTTGTGAAGGATCATCTTAAAGTTCAACGAGTGACCGACTGTACTCTGAAATAAAATGATACAGATCCAGTAGTCAATAACTCTGTAATGAAAAACTTAAGGTGACTTTGGCTTGAAAGGAAAATGGGTAACAGATCCAGTAGTCAATAACTCTGTAATGAAAAACTTAAGGTGACTTTGGCTTGAAAGGAAAATGGGTAACAGATCCAGTAGTCAATAACTCTGTAATGATAAACTTAAGGTGACTTTGGCTTGAAAGGAAAATGGGTAACAGATCCAGTAGTCAATAACTCTGTAATGATAAACTTAAGGTGACTTTGGCTTGAAAGGAAAATGGGTAACAGATCCAGTAGTCAATAACTCTGTAATGATAAACTTAAGGTGACTTTGGCTTGAAAGGAAAATGGGTAACAGATCCAGTAGTCAATAACTCTGTAATGAAAAACTTAAGGTGACTTTGGCTTGAAAGGAAAATGGGTAACAGATCCAGTAGTCAATAACTCTGTAATGAAAAACTTAAGGTGACTTTGGCTTGAAAGGAAAATGGGTAACAGATCCAGTAGTCAATAACTCTGTAATGAAAAACTTAAGGTGACTTTGGCTTGAAAGGAAAATGGGTAACAGATCCAGTAGTCAATAACTCTGTAATGAAAAACTTAAGGTGACTTTGGCTTGAAAGGAAAATGGGTAACAGATCCAGTAGTCAATAACTCTGTAATGAAAAACTTAAGGTGACTTTGGCTTGAAAGGAAAATGGGTAACAGATCCAGTAGTCAATAACTCTGTAATGAAAAACTTAAGGTGACTTTGGCTTGAAAGGAAAATGGGTAACAGATCCAGTAGTCAATAACTCTGTAATGAAAAACTTAAGGTGACTTTGGCTTGAAAGGAAAATGGGTAACAGATCCAGTAGTCAATAACTCTGTAATGAAAAACTTAAGGTGACTTTGGCTTGAAAGGAAAATGGGTAACAGATCCAGTAGTCAATAACTCTGTAATGAAAAACTTAAGGTGACTTTGGCTTGAAAGGAAAATGGGTAACAGATCCAGTAGTCAATAACTCTGTAATGAAAAACTTAAGGTGACTTTGGCTTGAAAGGAAAATGGGTAACAGATCCAGTAGTCAATAACTCTGTAATGAAAAACTTAAGGTGACTTTGGCTTGAAAGGAAAATGGGTAACAGATCCAGTAGTCAATAACTCTGTAATGAAAAACTTAAGGTGACTTTGGCTTGAAAGGAAAATGGGTAACAGATCCAGTAGTCAATAACTCTGTAATGAAAAACTTAAGGTGACTTTGGCTTGAAAGGAAAATGGGTAACAGATCCAGTAGTCAATAACTCTGTAATGAAAAACTTAAGGTGACTTTGGCTTGAAAGGAAAATGGGTAACAGATCCAGTAGTCAATAACTCTGTAATGAAAAACTTAAGGTGACTTTGGCTTGAAAGGAAAATGGGTAACAGATCCAGTAGTCAATAACTCTGTAATGAAAAACTTAAGGTGACTTTGGCTTGAAAGGAAAATGGGTAACAGATCCAGTAGTCAATAACTCTGTAATGAAAAACTTAAGGTGACTTTGGCTTGAAAGGAAAATGGGTAACAGATCCAGTAGTCAATAACTCTGTAATGAAAAACTTAAGGTGACTTTGGCTTGAAAGGAAAATGGGTAACAGATCCAGTAGTCAATAACTCTGTAATGAAAAACTTAAGGTGACTTTGGCTTGAAAGGAAAATGGGTAACAGATCCAGTAGTCAATAACTCTGTAATGATAAACTTAAGGTGACTTTGGCTTGAAAGGAAAATGGGTAACAGATCCAGTAGTCAATAACTCTGTAATGATAAACTTAAGGTGACTTTGGCTTGAAAGGAAAATGGGTAACAGATCCAGTAGTCAATAACTCTGTAATGAAAAACTTAAGGTGACTTTGGCTTGAAAGGAAAATGGGTAACAGATCCAGTAGTCAATAACTCTGTAATGAAAAACTTAAGGTGACTTTGGCTTGAAAGGAAAATGGGTAACAGATCCAGTAGTCAATAACTCTGTAATGATAAACTTAAGGTGACTTTGGCTTGAAAGGAAAATGGGTAACAGATCCAGTAGTCAATAACTCTGTAATGATAAACTTAAGGTGACTTTGGCTTGAAAGGAAAATGGGTAACAGATCCAGTAGTCAATAACTCTGTAATGAAAAACTTAAGGTGACTTTGGCTTGAAAGGAAAATGGGTAACAGATCCAGTAGTCAATAACTCTGTAATGAAAAACTTAAGGTGACTTTGGCTTGAAAGGAAAATGGGTAACAGATCCAGTAGTCAATAACTCTGTAATGAAAAACTTAAGGTGACTTTGGCTTGAAAGGAAAATGGGTAACAGATCCAGTAGTCAATAACTCTGTAATGAAAAACTTAAGGTGACTTTGGCTTGAAAGGAAAATGGGTAACAGATCCAGTAGTCAATAACTCTGTAATGAAAAACTTAAGGTGACTTTGGCTTGAAAGGAAAATGGGTAACAGATCCAGTAGTCAATAACTCTGTAATGAAAAACTTAAGGTGACTTTGGCTTGAAAGGAAAATGGGTAACAGATCCAGTAGTCAATAACTCTGTAATGAAAAACTTAAGGTGACTTTGGCTTGAAAGGAAAATGGGTAACAGATCCAGTAGTCAATAACTCTGTAATGAAAAACTTAAGGTGACTTTGGCTTGAAAGGAAAATGGGTAACAGATCCAGTAGTCAATAACTCTGTAATGAAAAACTTAAGGTGACTTTGGCTTGAAAGGAAAATGGGTAACAGATCCAGTAGTCAATAACTCTGTAATGAAAAACTTAAGGTGACTTTGGCTTGAAAGGAAAATGGGTAACAGATCCAGTAGTCAATAACTCTGTAATGAAAAACTTAAGGTGACTTTGGCTTGAAAGGAAAATGGGTAACAGATCCAGTAGTCAATAACTCTGTAATGAAAAACTTAAGGTGACTTTGGCTTGAAAGGAAAATGGGTAACAGATCCAGTAGTCAATAACTCTGTAATGAAAAACTTAAGGTGACTTTGGCTTGAAAGGAAAATGGGTAACAGATCCAGTAGTCAATAACTCTGTAATGATAAACTTAAGGTGACTTTGGCTTGAAAGGAAAATGGGTAACAGATCCAGTAGTCAATAACTCTGTAATGAAAAACTTAAGGTGACTTTGGCTTGAAAGGAAAATGGGTAACAGATCCAGTAGTCAATAACTCTGTAATGATAAACTTAAGGTGACTTTGGCTTGAAAGGAAAATGGGTAACAGATCCAGTAGTCAATAACTCTGTAATGAAAAACTTAAGGTGACTTTGGCTTGAAAGGAAAATGGGTAACAGATCCAGTAGTCAATAACTCTGTAATGAAAAACTTAAGGTGACTTTGGCTTGAAAGGAAAATGGGTAACAGATCCAGTAGTCAATAACTCTGTAATGAAAAACTTAAGGTGACTTTGGCTTGAAAGGAAAATGGGTAACAGATCCAGTAGTCAATAACTCTGTAATGATAAACTTAAGGTGACTTTGGCTTGAAAGGAAAATGGGTAACAGATCCAGTAGTCAATAACTCTGTAATGAAAAACTTAAGGTGACTTTGGCTTGAAAGGAAAATGGGTAACAGATCCAGTAGTCAATAACTCTGTAATGATAAACTTAAGGTGACTTTGGCTTGAAAGGAAAATGGGTAACAGATCCAGTAGTCAATAACTCTGTAATGATAAACTTAAGGTGACTTTGGCTTGAAAGGAAAATGGGTAACAGATCCAGTAGTCAATAACTCTGTAATGATAAACTTAAGGTGACTTTGGCTTGAAAGGAAAATGGGTAACAGATCCAGTAGTCAATAACTCTGTAATGATAAACTTAAGGTGACTTTGGCTTGAAAGGAAAATGGGTAACAGATCCAGTAGTCAATAACTCTGTAATGATAAACTTAAGGTGACTTTGGCTTGAAAGGAAAATGGGTAACAGATCCAGTAGTCAATAACTCTGTAATGATAAACTTAAGGTGACTTTGGCTTGAAAGGAAAATGGGTAACAGATCCAGTAGTCAATAACTCTGTAATGATAAACTTAAGGTGACTTTGGCTTGAAAGGAAAATGGGTAACAGATCCAGTAGTCAATAACTCTGTAATGATAAACTTAAGGTGACTTTGGCTTGAAAGGAAAATGGGTAACAGATCCAGTAGTCAATAACTCTGTAATGAAAAACTTAAGGTGACTTTGGCTTGAAAGGAAAATGGGTAACAGATCCAGTAGTCAATAACTCTGTAATGAAAAACTTAAGGTGACTTTGGCTTGAAAGGAAAATGGGTAACAGATCCAGTAGTCAATAACTCTGTAATGAAAAACTTAAGGTGACTTTGGCTTGAAAGGAAAATGGGTAACAGATCCAGTAGTCAATAACTCTGTAATGAAAAACTTAAGGTGACTTTGGCTTGAAAGGAAAATGGGTAACAGATCCAGTAGTCAATAACTCTGTAATGATAAACTTAAGGTGACTTTGGCTTGAAAGGAAAAGGGGTAACAGATCCAGTAGTCAATAACTCTGTAATGAAAAACTTAAGGTGACTTTGGCTTGAAAGGAAAATGGGTAACAGATCCAGTAGTCAATAACTCTGTAATGAAAAACTTAAGGTGACTTTGGCTTGAAAGGAAAATGGGTAACAGATCCAGTAGTCAATAACTCTGTAATGAAAAACTTAAGGTGACTTTGGCTTGAAAGGAAAATGGGTAACAGATCCAGTAGTCAATAACTCTGTAATGAAAAACTTAAGGTGACTTTGGCTTGAAAGGAAAATGGGTAACAGATCCAGTAGTCAATAACTCTGTAATGAAAAACTTAAGGTGACTTTGGCTTGAAAGGAAAATGGGTAACAGATCCAGTAGTCAATAACTCTGTAATGAAAAACTTAAGGTGACTTTGGCTTGAAAGGAAAATGGGTAACAGATCCAGTAGTCAATAACTCTGTAATGAAAAACTTAAGGTGACTTTGGCTTGAAAGGAAAATGGGTAACAGATCCAGTAGTCAATAACTCTGTAATGATAAACTTAAGGTGACTTTGGCTTGAAAGGAAAATGGGTAACAGATCCAGTAGTCAATAACTCTGTAATGATAAACTTAAGGTGACTTTGGCTTGAAAGGAAAATGGGTAACAGATCCAGTAGTCAATAACTCTGTAATGATAAACTTAAGGTGACTTTGGCTTGAAAGGAAAATGGGTAACAGATCCAGTAGTCAATAACTCTGTAATGATAAACTTAAGGTGACTTTGGCTTGAAAGGAAAATGGGTAACAGATCCAGTAGTCAATAACTCTGTAATGATAAACTTAAGGTGACTTTGGCTTGAAAGGAAAATGGGTAACAGATCCAGTAGTCAATAACTCTGTAATGATAAACTTAAGGTGACTTTGGCTTGAAAGGAAAATGGGTAACAGATCCATCCAGTAGTCAATAACTCTGTAATGAAAAACTTAAGGTGACTTTGGCTTGAAAGGAAAATGGGTAACAGATCCAGTAGTCAATAACTCTGTAATGAAAAACTTAAGGTGACTTTGGCTTGAAAGGAAAATGGGTAACAGATCCATCCAGTAGTCAATAACTCTGTAATGAAAAACTTAAGGTGACTTTGGCTTGAAAGGAAAATGGGTAACAGATCCAGTAGTCAATAACTCTGTAATGAAAAACTTAAGGTGACTTTGGCTTGAAAGGAAAATGGGTAACAGATCCAGTAGTCAATAACTCTGTAATGAAAAACTTAAGGTGACTTTGGCTTGAAAGGAAAATGGGTAACAGATCCAGTAGTCAATAACTCTGTAATGAAAAACTTAAGGTGACTTTGGCTTGAAAGGAAAATGGGTAACAGATCCAGTAGTCAATAACTCTGTAATGAAAAACTTAAGGTGACTTTGGCTTGAAAGGAAAATGGGTAACAGATCCAGTAGTCAATAACTCTGTAATGAAAAACTTAAGGTGACTTTGGCTTGAAAGGAAAATGGGTAACAGATCCAGTAGTCAATAACTCTGTAATGAAAAACTTAAGGTGACTTTGGCTTGAAAGGAAAATGGGTAACAGATCCAGTAGTCAATAACTCTGTAATGAAAAACTTAAGGTGACTTTGGCTTGAAAGGAAAATGGGTAACAGATCCAGTAGTCAATAACTCTGTAATGAAAAACTTAAGGTGACTTTGGCTTGAAAGGAAAATGGGTAACAGATCCAGTAGTCAATAACTCTGTAATGAAAAACTTAAGGTGACTTTGGCTTGAAAGGAAAATGGGTAACAGATCCAGTAGTCAATAACTCTGTAATGAAAAACTTAAGGTGACTTTGGCTTGAAAGGAAAATGGGTAACAGATCCAGTAGTCAATAACTCTGTAATGAAAAACTTAAGGTGACTTTGGCTTGAAAGGAAAATGGGTAACAGATCCAGTAGTCAATAACTCTGTAATGAAAAACTTAAGGTGACTTTGGCTTGAAAGGAAAATGGGTAACAGATCCAGTAGTCAATAACTCTGTAATGAAAAACTTAAGGTGACTTTGGCTTGAAAGGAAAATGGGTAACAGATCCATCCAGTAGTCAATAACTCTGTAATGAAAAACTTAAGGTGACTTTGGCTTGAAAGGAAAATGGGTAACAGATCCAGTAGTCAATAACTCTGTAATGAAAAACTTAAGGTGACTTTGGCTTGAAAGGAAAATGGGTAACAGATCCATCCAGTAGTCAATAACTCTGTAATGAAAAACTTAAGGTGACTTTGGCTTGAAAGGAAAATGGGTAACAGATCCAGTAGTCAATAACTCTGTAATGAAAAACTTAAGGTGACTTTGGCTTGAAAGGAAAATGGGTAACAGATCCAGTAGTCAATAACTCTGTAATGAAAAACTTAAGGTGACTTTGGCTTGAAAGGAAAATGGGTAACAGATCCAGTAGTCAATAACTCTGTAATGAAAAACTTAAGGTGACTTTGGCTTGAAAGGAAAATGGGTAACAGATCCAGTAGTCAATAACTCTGTAATGAAAAACTTAAGGTGACTTTGGCTTGAAAGGAAAATGGGTAACAGATCCAGTAGTCAATAACTCTGTAATGAAAAACTTAAGGTGACTTTGGCTTGAAAGGAAAATGGGTAACAGATCCAGTAGTCAATAACTCTGTAATGAAAAACTTAAGGTGACTTTGGCTTGAAAGGAAAATGGGTAACAGATCCAGTAGTCAATAACTCTGTAATGAAAAACTTAAGGTGACTTTGGCTTGAAAGGAAAATGGGTAACAGATCCAGTAGTCAATAACTCTGTAATGAAAAACTTAAGGTGACTTTGGCTTGAAAGGAAAATGGGTAACAGATCCAGTAGTCAATAACTCTGTAATGAAAAACTTAAGGTGACTTTGGCTTGAAAGGAAAATGGGTAACAGATCCAGTAGTCAATAACTCTGTAATGAAAAACTTAAGGTGACTTTGGCTTGAAAGGAAAATGGGTAACAGATCCAGTAGTCAATAACTCTGTAATGAAAAACTTAAGGTGACTTTGGCTTGAAAGGAAAATGGGTAACAGATCCAGTAGTCAATAACTCTGTAATGAAAAACTTAAGGTGACTTTGGCTTGAAAGGAAAATGGGTAACAGATCCAGTAGTCAATAACTCTGTAATGAAAAACTTAAGGTGACTTTGGCTTGAAAGGAAAATGGGTAACAGATCCAGTAGTCAATAACTCTGTAATGAAAAACTTAAGGTGACTTTGGCTTGAAAGGAAAATGGGTAACAGATCCAGTAGTCAATAACTCTGTAATGAAAAACTTAAGGTGACTTTGGCTTGAAAGGAAAATGGGTAACAGATCCAGTAGTCAATAACTCTGTAATGAAAAACTTAAGGTGACTTTGGCTTGAAAGGAAAATGGGTAACAGATCCAGTAGTCAATAACTCTGTAATGAAAAACTTAAGGTGACTTTGGCTTGAAAGGAAAATGGGTAACAGATCCAGTAGTCAATAACTCTGTAATGAAAAACTTAAGGTGACTTTGGCTTGAAAGGAAAATGGGTAACAGATCCAGTAGTCAATAACTCTGTAATGAAAAACTTAAGGTGACTTTGGCTTGAAAGGAAAATGGGTAACAGATCCAGTAGTCAATAACTCTGTAATGAAAAACTTAAGGTGACTTTGGCTTGAAAGGAAAATGGGTAACAGATCCAGTAGTCAATAACTCTGTAATGAAAAACTTAAGGTGACTTTGGCTTGAAAGGAAAATGGGTAACAGATCCAGTAGTCAATAACTCTGTAATGAAAAACTTAAGGTGACTTTGGCTTGAAAGGAAAATGGGTAACAGATCCAGTAGTCAATAACTCTGTAATGAAAAACTTAAGGTGACTTTGGCTTGAAAGGAAAATGGGTAACAGATCCAGTAGTCAATAACTCTGTAATGAAAAACTTAAGGTGACTTTGGCTTGAAAGGAAAATGGGTAACAGATCCAGTAGTCAATAACTCTGTAATGAAAAACTTAAGGTGACTTTGGCTTGAAAGGAAAATGGGTAACAGATCCAGTAGTCAATAACTCTGTAATGAAAAACTTAAGGTGACTTTGGCTTGAAAGGAAAATGGGTAACAGATCCAGTAGTCAATAACTCTGTAATGAAAAACTTAAGGTGACTTTGGCTTGAAAGGAAAATGGGTAACAGATCCAGTAGTCAATAACTCTGTAATGAAAAACTTAAGGTGACTTTGGCTTGAAAGGAAAATGGGTAACAGATCCAGTAGTCAATAACTCTGTAATGAAAAACTTAAGGTGACTTTGGCTTGAAAGGAAAATGGGTAACAGATCCAGTAGTCAATAACTCTGTAATGAAAAACTTAAGGTGACTTTGGCTTGAAAGGAAAATGGGTAACAGATCCAGTAGTCAATAACTCTGTAATGAAAAACTTAAGGTGACTTTGGCTTGAAAGGAAAATGGGTAACAGATCCAGTAGTCAATAACTCTGTAATGAAAAACTTAAGGTGACTTTGGCTTGAAAGGAAAATGGGTAACAGATCCAGTAGTCAATAACTCTGTAATGAAAAACTTAAGGTGACTTTGGCTTGAAAGGAAAATGGGTAACAGATCCAGTAGTCAATAACTCTGTAATGAAAAACTTAAGGTGACTTTGGCTTGAAAGGAAAATGGGTAACAGATCCAGTAGTCAATAACTCTGTAATGAAAAACTTAAGGTGACTTTGGCTTGAAAGGAAAATGGGTAACAGATCCAGTAGTCAATAACTCTGTAATGAAAAACTTAAGGTGACTTTGGCTTGAAAGGAAAATGGGTAACAGATCCAGTAGTCAATAACTCTGTAATGAAAAACTTAAGGTGACTTTGGCTTGAAAGGAAAATGGGTAACAGATCCAGTAGTCAATAACTCTGTAATGAAAAACTTAAGGTGACTTTGGCTTGAAAGGAAAATGGGTAACAGATCCAGTAGTCAATAACTCTGTAATGAAAAACTTAAGGTGACTTTGGCTTGAAAGGAAAATGGGTAACAGATCCAGTAGTCAATAACTCTGTAATGAAAAACTTAAGGTGACTTTGGCTTGAAAGGAAAATGGGTAACAGATCCAGTAGTCAATAACTCTGTAATGAAAAACTTAAGGTGACTTTGGCTTGAAAGGAAAATGGGTAACAGATCCAGTAGTCAATAACTCTGTAATGAAAAACTTAAGGTGACTTTGGCTTGAAAGGAAAATGGGTAACAGATCCAGTAGTCAATAACTCTGTAATGAAAAACTTAAGGTGACTTTGGCTTGAAAGGAAAATGGGTAACAGATCCAGTAGTCAATAACTCTGTAATGAAAAACTTAAGGTGACTTTGGCTTGAAAGGAAAATGGGTAACAGATCCAGTAGTCAATAACTCTGTAATGAAAAACTTAAGGTGACTTTGGCTTGAAAGGAAAATGGGTAACAGATCCAGTAGTCAATAACTCTGTAATGAAAAACTTAAGGTGACTTTGGCTTGAAAGGAAAATGGGTAACAGATCCAGTAGTCAATAACTCTGTAATGAAAAACTTAAGGTGACTTTGGCTTGAAAGGAAAATGGGTAACAGATCCAGTAGTCAATAACTCTGTAATGAAAAACTTAAGGTGACTTTGGCTTGAAAGGAAAATGGGTAACAGATCCAGTAGTCAATAACTCTGTAATGAAAAACTTAAGGTGACTTTGGCTTGAAAGGAAAATGGGTAACAGATCCAGTAGTCAATAACTCTGTAATGAAAAACTTAAGGTGACTTTGGCTTGAAAGGAAAATGGGTAACAGATCCAGTAGTCAATAACTCTGTAATGAAAAACTTAAGGTGACTTTGGCTTGAAAGGAAAATGGGTAACAGATCCAGTAGTCAATAACTCTGTAATGAAAAACTTAAGGTGACTTTGGCTTGAAAGGAAAATGGGTAACAGATCCAGTAGTCAATAACTCTGTAATGAAAAACTTAAGGTGACTTTGGCTTGAAAGGAAAATGGGTAACAGATCCAGTAGTCAATAACTCTGTAATGAAAAACTTAAGGTGACTTTGGCTTGAAAGGAAAATGGGTAACAGATCCATCCAGTAGTCAATAACTCTGTAATGAAAAACTTAAGGTGACTTTGGCTTGAAAGGAAAATGGGTAACAGATCCAGTAGTCAATAACTCTGTAATGAAAAACTTAAGGTGACTTTGGCTTGAAAGGAAAATGGGTAACAGATCCAGTAGTCAATAACTCTGTAATGAAAAACTTAAGGTGACTTTGGCTTGAAAGGAAAATGGGTAACAGATCCAGTAGTCAATAACTCTGTAATGAAAAACTTAAGGTGACTTTGGCTTGAAAGGAAAATGGGTAACAGATCCAGTAGTCAATAACTCTGTAATGAAAAACTTAAGGTGACTTTGGCTTGAAAGGAAAATGGGTAACAGATCCAGTAGTCAATAACTCTGTAATGAAAAACTTAAGGTGACTTTGGCTTGAAAGGAAAATGGGTAACAGATCCAGTAGTCAATAACTCTGTAATGAAAAACTTAAGGTGACTTTGGCTTGAAAGGAAAATGGGTAACAGATCCAGTAGTCAATAACTCTGTAATGAAAAACTTAAGGTGACTTTGGCTTGAAAGGAAAATGGGTAACAGATCCAGTAGTCAATAACTCTGTAATGAAAAACTTAAGGTGACTTTGGCTTGAAAGGAAAATGGGTAACAGATCCAGTAGTCAATAACTCTGTAATGAAAAACTTAAGGTGACTTTGGCTTGAAAGGAAAATGGGTAACAGATCCAGTAGTCAATAACTCTGTAATGAAAAACTTAAGGTGACTTTGGCTTGAAAGGAAAATGGGTAACAGATCCAGTAGTCAATAACTCTGTAATGAAAAACTTAAGGTGACTTTGGCTTGAAAGGAAAATGGGTAACAGATCCAGTAGTCAATAACTCTGTAATGAAAAACTTAAGGTGACTTTGGCTTGAAAGGAAAATGGGTAACAGATCCAGTAGTCAATAACTCTGTAATGAAAAACTTAAGGTGACTTTGGCTTGAAAGGAAAATGGGTAACAGATCCAGTAGTCAATAACTCTGTAATGAAAAACTTAAGGTGACTTTGGCTTGAAAGGAAAATGGGTAACAGATCCAGTAGTCAATAACTCTGTAATGAAAAACTTAAGGTGACTTTGGCTTGAAAGGAAAATGGGTAACAGATCCAGTAGTCAATAACTCTGTAATGAAAAACTTAAGGTGACTTTGGCTTGAAAGGAAAATGGGTAACAGATCCAGTAGTCAATAACTCTGTAATGAAAAACTTAAGGTGACTTTGGCTTGAAAGGAAAATGGGTAACAGATCCAGTAGTCAATAACTCTGTAATGAAAAACTTAAGGTGACTTTGGCTTGAAAGGAAAATGGGTAACAGATCCAGTAGTCAATAACTCTGTAATGAAAAACTTAAGGTGACTTTGGCTTGAAAGGAAAATGGGTAACAGATCCAGTAGTCAATAACTCTGTAATGAAAAACTTAAGGTGACTTTGGCTTGAAAGGAAAATGGGTAACAGATCCAGTAGTCAATAACTCTGTAATGAAAAACTTAAGGTGACTTTGGCTTGAAAGGAAAATGGGTAACAGATCCAGTAGTCAATAACTCTGTAATGAAAAACTTAAGGTGACTTTGGCTTGAAAGGAAAATGGGTAACAGATCCAGTAGTCAATAACTCTGTAATGAAAAACTTAAGGTGACTTTGGCTTGAAAGGAAAATGGGTAACAGATCCAGTAGTCAATAACTCTGTAATGAAAAACTTAAGGTGACTTTGGCTTGAAAGGAAAATGGGTAACAGATCCAGTAGTCAATAACTCTGTAATGAAAAACTTAAGGTGACTTTGGCTTGAAAGGAAAATGGGTAACAGATCCAGTAGTCAATAACTCTGTAATGAAAAACTTAAGGTGACTTTGGCTTGAAAGGAAAATGGGTAACAGATCCAGTAGTCAATAACTCTGTAATGAAAAACTTAAGGTGACTTTGGCTTGAAAGGAAAATGGGTAACAGATCCAGTAGTCAATAACTCTGTAATGAAAAACTTAAGGTGACTTTGGCTTGAAAGGAAAATGGGTAACAGATCCAGTAGTCAATAACTCTGTAATGAAAAACTTAAGGTGACTTTGGCTTGAAAGGAAAATGGGTAACAGATCCAGTAGTCAATAACTCTGTAATGAAAAACTTAAGGTGACTTTGGCTTGAAAGGAAAATGGGTAACAGATCCAGTAGTCAATAACTCTGTAATGAAAAACTTAAGGTGACTTTGGCTTGAAAGGAAAATGGGTAACAGATCCAGTAGTCAATAACTCTGTAATGAAAAACTTAAGGTGACTTTGGCTTGAAAGGAAAATGGGTAACAGATCCAGTAGTCAATAACTCTGTAATGAAAAACTTAAGGTGACTTTGGCTTGAAAGGAAAATGGGTAACAGATCCAGTAGTCAATAACTCTGTAATGAAAAACTTAAGGTGACTTTGGCTTGAAAGGAAAATGGGTAACAGATCCAGTAGTCAATAACTCTGTAATGAAAAACTTAAGGTGACTTTGGCTTGAAAGGAAAATGGGTAACAGATCCAGTAGTCAATAACTCTGTAATGAAAAACTTAAGGTGACTTTGGCTTGAAAGGAAAATGGGTAACAGATCCAGTAGTCAATAACTCTGTAATGAAAAACTTAAGGTGACTTTGGCTTGAAAGGAAAATGGGTAACAGATCCAGTAGTCAATAACTCTGTAATGAAAAACTTAAGGTGACTTTGGCTTGAAAGGAAAATGGGTAACAGATCCAGTAGTCAATAACTCTGTAATGAAAAACTTAAGGTGACTTTGGCTTGAAAGGAAAATGGGTAACAGATCCAGTAGTCAATAACTCTGTAATGAAAAACTTAAGGTGACTTTGGCTTGAAAGGAAAATGGGTAACAGATCCAGTAGTCAATAACTCTGTAATGAAAAACTTAAGGTGACTTTGGCTTGAAAGGAAAATGGGTAACAGATCCAGTAGTCAATAACTCTGTAATGAAAAACTTAAGGTGACTTTGGCTTGAAAGGAAAATGGGTAACAGATCCAGTAGTCAATAACTCTGTAATGAAAAACTTAAGGTGACTTTGGCTTGAAAGGAAAATGGGTAACAGATCCAGTAGTCAATAACTCTGTAATGAAAAACTTAAGGTGACTTTGGCTTGAAAGGAAAATGGGTAACAGATCCAGTAGTCAATAACTCTGTAATGAAAAACTTAAGGTGACTTTGGCTTGAAAGGAAAATGGGTAACAGATCCAGTAGTCAATAACTCTGTAATGAAAAACTTAAGGTGACTTTGGCTTGAAAGGAAAATGGGTAACAGATCCAGTAGTCAATAACTCTGTAATGAAAAACTTAAGGTGACTTTGGCTTGAAAGGAAAATGGGTAACAGATCCAGTAGTCAATAACTCTGTAATGAAAAACTTAAGGTGACTTTGGCTTGAAAGGAAAATGGGTAACAGATCCAGTAGTCAATAACTCTGTAATGAAAAACTTAAGGTGACTTTGGCTTGAAAGGAAAATGGGTAACAGATCCAGTAGTCAATAACTCTGTAATGAAAAACTTAAGGTGACTTTGGCTTGAAAGGAAAATGGGTAACAGATCCAGTAGTCAATAACTCTGTAATGAAAAACTTAAGGTGACTTTGGCTTGAAAGGAAAATGGGTAACAGATCCAGTAGTCAATAACTCTGTAATGAAAAACTTAAGGTGACTTTGGCTTGAAAGGAAAATGGGTAACAGATCCAGTAGTCAATAACTCTGTAATGAAAAACTTAAGGTGACTTTGGCTTGAAAGGAAAATGGGTAACAGATCCAGTAGTCAATTAACAGATCCAGTAGTCAATAACTCTGTAATGAAAAACTTAAGGTGACTTTGGCTTGAAAGGAAAATGGGTAACAGATCCAGTAGTCAATAACTCTGTAATGAAAAACTTAAGGTGACTTTGGCTTGAAAGGAAAATGGGTAACAGATCCAGTAGTCAATAACTCTGTAATGAAAAACTTAAGGTGACTTTGGCTTGAAAGGAAAATGGGTAACAGGTCCAGTAGTCAATAACTCTGTAATGAAAAACTTAAGGTGACTTTGGCTTGAAAGGAAAATGGGTAACAGATCCAGTAGTCAATAACTCTGTAATGAAAAACTTAAGGTGACTTTGGCTTGAAAGGAAAATGGGTAACAGATCCATCCAGTAGTCAATAACTCTGTAATGAAAAACTTAAGGTGACTTTGGCTTGAAAGGAAAATGGGTAACAGATCCAGTAGTCAATAACTCTGTAATGAAAAACTTAAGGTGACTTTGGCTTGAAAGGAAAATGGGTAACAGATCCATCCAGTAGTCAATAACTCTGTAATGAAAAACTTAAGGTGACTTTGGCTTGAAAGGAAAATGGGTAACAGATCCAGTAGTCAATAACTCTGTAATGAAAAACTTAAGGTGACTTTGGCTTGAAAGGAAAATGGGTAACAGATCCAGTAGTCAATAACTCTGTAATGAAAAACTTAAGGTGACTTTGGCTTGAAAGGAAAATGGGTAACAGATCCAGTAGTCAATAACTCTGTAATGAAAAACTTAAGGTGACTTTGGCTTGAAAGGAAAATGGGTAACAGATCCAGTAGTCAATAACTCTGTAATGAAAAACTTAAGGTGACTTTGGCTTGAAAGGAAAATGGGTAACAGATCCAGTAGTCAATAACTCTGTAATGAAAAACTTAAGGTGACTTTGGCTTGAAAGGAAAATGGGTAACAGATCCAGTAGTCAATAACTCTGTAATGAAAAACTTAAGGTGACTTTGGCTTGAAAGGAAAATGGGTAACAGATCCAGTAGTCAATAACTCTGTAATGAAAAACTTAAGGTGACTTTGGCTTGAAAGGAAAATGGGTAACAGATCCAGTAGTCAATAACTCTGTAATGAAAAACTTAAGGTGACTTTGGCTTGAAAGGAAAATGGGTAACAGATCCAGTAGTCAATAACTCTGTAATGAAAAACTTAAGGTGACTTTGGCTTGAAAGGAAAATGGGTAACAGATCCAGTAGTCAATAACTCTGTAATGAAAAACTTAAGGTGACTTTGGCTTGTAAGGAAAATGGGTAACAGATCCAGTAGTCTAGTTTTTCATAACTCTGTAATGAAAAACTTAAGGTGACTTTGGCTTGAAAGGAAAATGGGTAACAGATCCATCCAGTAGTCAATAACTCTGTAATGAAAAACTTAAGGTGACTTTGGCTTGAAAGGAAAATGGGTAACAGATCCAGTAGTCAATAACTCTGTAATGAAAAACTTAAGGTGACTTTGGCTTGAAAGGAAAATGGGTAACAGATCCAGTAGTCAATAACTCTGTAATGAAAAACTTAAGGTGACTTTGGCTTGAAAGGAAAATGGGTAACAGATCCAGTAGTCAATAACTCTGTAATGAAAAACTTAAGGTGACTTTGGCTTGAAAGGAAAATGGGTAACAGATCCAGTAGTCAATAACTCTGTAATGAAAAACTTAAGGTGACTTTGGCTTGAAAGGAAAATGGGTAACAGATCCATCCAGTAGTCAATAACTCTGTAATGAAAAACTTAAGGTGACTTTGGCTTGAAAGGAAAATGGGTAACAGATCCAGTAGTCAATAACTCTGTAATGAAAAACTTAAGGTGACTTTGGCTTGAAAGGAAAATGGGTAACAGATCCATCCAGTAGTCAATAACTCTGTAATGAAAAACTTAAGGTGACTTTGGCTTGAAAGGAAAATGGGTAACAGATCCAGTAGTCAATAACTCTCTGTAATGAAAAACTTAAGGTGACTTTGGCTTGAAAGGAAAATGGGTAACAGATCCAGTAGTCAATAACTCTCTGTAATGAAAAACTTAAGGTGACTTTGGCTTGAAAGGAAAATGGGTAACAGATCCAGTAGTCAATAACTCTGTAATGAAAAACTTAAGGTGACTTTGGCTTGAAAGGAAAATGGGTAACAGATCCAGTAGTCAATAACTCTCTGTAATGAAAACCTTAAGGTGACTTTGGCTTGAAAGGAAAATGGGTAACAGATCCAGTAGTCAATAACTCTCTGTAATGAAAACCTTAAGGTGACTTTGGCTTGAAAGGAAAATGGGTAACAGATCCAGTAGTCAATAACTCTGTAATGAAAAACTTAAGGTGACTTTGGCTTGAAAGGAAAATGGGTAACAGATCCAGTAGTCAATAACTCTCTGTAATGAAAACCTTAAGGTGACTTTGGCTTGAAAGGAAAATGGGTAACAGATCCAGTAGTCAATAACTCTCTGTAATGAAAACCTTAAGGTGACTTTGGCTTGAAAGGAAAATGGGTAACAGATCCAGTAGTCAATAACTCTGTAATGAAAAACTTAAGGTGACTTTGGCTTGAAAGGAAAATGGGTAACAGATCCAGTAGTCAATAACTCTCTGTAATGAAAACCTTAAGGTGACTTTGGCTTGAAAGGAAAATGGGTAACAGATCCAGTAGTCAATAACTCTCTGTAATGAAAACCTTAAGGTGACTTTGGCTTGAAAGGAAAATGGGTAACAGATCCAGTAGTCAATAACTCTGTAATGAAAAACTTAAGGTGACTTTGGCTTGAAAGGAAAATGGGTACCTTCAGACAGCAAGAAATAAAGTGGTTTGAACTTCTGTAATTTAAGAGGAATGCTTTGTAGAGTGATTATTGAGAATGTGTGCAATTTGAAGTTTGAGCAGAAAAATCTGAAATTGAAGATTTCACCACTAGCCAGGCCCCCCACATTCAATTTTGGGGCCGGGTACTAAGTCGAGCTGCGGGCCCTAGATAAAAACAAGGGGCAGGGGGGTACCTTTTTTTTTCTTTTATGTATTATTTAGGGGGGGGGGGTAGAGTTGAATTTAATAAAATATATCAAGTACGAGGTTTAATATATATATATATATATATATACAATATAACACAAAAAAATAACACAGTTCATACACTGGAAATCTTTAATGAATTCTCATTTCAAACTGAATCCATGTCAGTTAGCTCTATCCATAGCTGATTTTCAGAAATAAATGTTTGAAGAAAAATGATTTTTTTTTTATCCAGTATTGGGAAAAGAACTGGAAGTGAAAATTCTTAGTATATCCCCAACCCCTACCCTTACTAAAATTCGATGCTAAATTCCTATCAGTCATCATCTAAGCTCTATAGTCAATCAAAATATACATTTCAAGGAAATGTTCTGAACCGTAAGATGAAAAACCGCAAGTAGAAATCCTTAGAAAAGTAAATTCCAGAGGGGGCAGGAGGTTCCCTACTTCCTCTGGAATATGCTGCTGAATCTATATCAGTCATCATTTAGGCTCATCTTTAATAAGAAAGATCAATCATGCATAAAGCATTGATTATGAAACACGTTCCAACTGCAATGCAATTTTATTTAAACATCTCTAAATTGCGATACATTCAGCGACGATATTTTTGTGATTATCACATTACTACAATAATTTATTATATTTGAAAACTTCGTCAAAAGAAAATGAACTTTTTCAAATGACGTCATTGAAATATAAATCGCCTGGCTCTCTATGAAAAGTCAGTAAAACTTTCATTCATAAACTTTTATTCAATTCCTTTCATTCATCACAATTACAATAATTTATTTTACTTAAAAACTTAAAACCATAGAGGTAACAGTAATTTAACTCTGTGCTTGAAACTTCACTGAAAAAGTCTGATATAAAATCGTCTGTCTCTATGTAAAATCAATGACTGTTTCATTCATATCAACTATATTGCAGACTCCAGCACTAAATAATTTTGCGTTAAAGAAATCCACCAATTCTTATACAACTCATCTTACAGCTTGATGTGTTTACAATCTCCATAAGTGAAAATTAGGCTTCGTTGCAGAAATAATCAAAGTTTGATGATCATTTAAAATCCAAATATATTGTAATTGCATTATTTCAGAACATTGATGAACAGAAATCAAGCAAAAATAAAGCGGTTTTAGGATAGACACAACACTAAATACAAATTAAAAAGAACTTTAAAAATCACGATTTTGACACAAGATGGATGCAATATTTTATTTTGAAGTGCGTCATTTGATCTCTTTATATAATGGGTGTAATTATTATCTTAATTTTTATTTAAAAAACTACGCAATATATTTTTCTGAAATTTTTCTTATATATTTTATGGGATAATTTAAATATTTCCTAAAACTTTCGAAGCAATTTGTAAATTTCAAATTCGCTTAAAAAATATTTGAAGAATTAAGTCCCATAGGGTTTAATGTATTTCATTTTTTCAGCCCGGTTTTAATCCAAAACTAATTGGGTGATATTTTTTATTTATATTCCCATAGGTCCCACAGAACGTCTGAACAACATACTAAAATTTCATTTTGATAAAGTCATTTTTACGGCAGTTATCGTGCTAAAGGGACAGACAGACAGACATAATGAATGAAGTCATAAACACTTTTCAACTATGTTGTAAAGTGTTAAAAAATTGATGTTGCAAGGAAAATATAAATTTTTTAAATTGAATTGACACCTCCCCACAACCAGAAGTTGAAATTCTTAGTGAATACCTCTACCCCCCCCCCCCCCCTTCGAAATTTGATACTGCATAAATCATCACCTAAGCTCCAACCTTAGCCAATTCCAAAAAATAGATGACGCAAGGGAAATTTTTGAATATTTCTAGTAATTACCAAGTTCAACATAAAATCATACAATATAAAGTGAAAAACGCATTATAAACACAAAATAATCCATTTTCCTTTCATAATGCAATATTTTCTCAGAGATTTTTGTACATATTTAATTATAGTTATTTTAGACGATTGAATTTACAAAACAGCATAGAAATTTGATAAAATAAAAAATTTTAATTAAATCTAAAATTAGCTTTGTTTAACCCTTTCGCGACGATCGGCACGCCCACGTGCCAGATGCGAACTTGCATTCAAGGACGAACGGCACTCACTCGGACCAGAGGAAATTTTACCGCAAGCGGATAGTGGCACCTATAAGTGCCACCACGCGGAACGTTTTAATTTGTGTACTAGATGGCGTTACTTGCCCATGGAACTAACTTCAGTGTATTTTGCAGAGGCATAACCTTGGCAGAAGAGGATCGAATGAATTATTTCTCCATTTGGAGCGGTGAAAATCATTTTGTAACATAAACAAACAGAGCAATTCTCGTAGCATCAACAATTTTATAATTGAGTTTCGGTTTTTATTTTTATTTCAGCATTATAATTTCGTTGGTGAATCATAGGAATATAAGAGAGTATTTTTTTTTGTTTGGGTTTTAGAGGCAGTGAAATTATTCGTTTATTTCGGATAAAAGAATGGGAGCAACTAACGAGTATTTTGTATTCAGATTTGTATGAAAATTATACATCAAATAGAACATAAATATTTCTTTTATTCCTGAAAAAAGTAGATTTCTGTGTTGAATAGGTGATTTTTAGTGAATTTTTTTCGAGAGTTAGGCTTAGCGCAAAAAATGCGCCGTCCTTTTCGACCAGTTCGGAAGCGAAGCACTTCGTCTTTTGGGCCGCGACAGCTCCGGAATACCGCCATCCCGAAAGGGTTGAGATTAATAAATCTGACAATAATATTTGAAAACTATAAGAAAATGGTTTTGAACATACTTTAAATCTTAGATGGTAGCATTGGGGTTTGTTTCAGCGAATCATTTTTTTACAAGATTTAGTCATGTGTTGAGAGTTGCACTAGCAACTAGCACTGATAACGCATATGAGATTACAATATAATTGCATGAGAAATTAAAATAAACTTGCTTTTTGTGTGTTCTAATATCGGCTATCTCGGAAATCAAAATGGGAAGCAAGTTCATACCAGGAGGGAGAAACAAGAATTTTTCTTTCTACATCATTCAGTCCGACACCACGTCGCGTTAATTGGTTTCGACTTCAAAGAGCAGGAAGATAAATAAGATCGCCCCTTCCAGGCTAGCTCTTTGGATCGCCCCCTTCCCAAACTGATCATTTCACAAAAGAAACTAGGGTAGTCTAGACGGGTCGTCTCAGTAGTTAGCTGAACATGATTGATATGAGCTGTAAACATGAATGAATGAGCAAGAGAAAACTTACCCAGTAGGGTCATAAACGTATCTGTTTTGGTGCAATTCTAGAAAATTTCTCCCGGATCGGTTTTTATTGCCTCACATTCTGAGCACAATGACACTGAAGCTATCTTGACCCAGACGGTTTGTATCCAAGAGCTCGAATCACTAGAGGTCGCCTTTCCTTTCTTTAGCTATCAAAAGCATGGGTGCTGGCCAGTATGTCCCCCTTCGGTTCTACAAATGATTGATTACTCTTCAAAGGCTTGTATCGAACCAAGGGACCCTTCTTTGAGACTCTTTTGACTATTTCAAAAATGAGACACAGAATCCAAACAGATGTTTACAAAACGTTTTGTACTTCTCCAGGGTGGCCACTCTTTGGAAATATTGAAATTCCCTGACTTTTCCAGGTTTTCCAGGTGATTTGAAAAGAAATTCCAGACCAGTAATTTTAACATAAAACGTGCGCACGCACGTCCCTATTTAGTTACAAATTTGATTAAAAAATCTTAACAATTTAACTCCACTATCCAAAAAAGTTATATTAAATCAGGAGAAAAAAATACACATATTTTTTTGTTTTTACAAATAAATTTTGACATTTTTAATAAAAAATGCATGTAAATGCAGTAAAATTAGACTACTGAAATATTTAAAAGAATTTAATGGTTTTCATTGAAGACAATAAAAAGAAATAGTCTAAACTGATGTCTATAAATATGGGCACTGCAAATTGCTCACAATGACAGAGATCATTAAAGATATGCAATAACTACACTACAACAAGCCACAGCCATTGAATAAATGTCAATTCAGCAATGTCAAAAGAATGCCATTAAAATAGAAAAAAATATAGTAAAATGTATATAATATACAGAGATGCCAACCTCTGCAAGGGGTGATTGGTAGAAAAATCAAGAGTTTTCAGTAAAACCGCATTGACCATCAGTAAGATTTTACATATATTGACAATATATATTTTAAAACCTTAGAATAAGTTCAAAATGTAGTTTTGCTAACTTAACTGAGTTAATTACAACTGAATGGCACTTATGTGAAAATAATTAGGAAATTAACCTTTATAATTAACCAAAATATGAATATAAGTTAGTTTAGTCATGTTAATGTACAACAATAGGGAGATGGAGTTCAATGGAAAAGGATAATTTCGTACTCTCGGCAACGCCCGAGGGGGGGGGGGGGCTGAATTTCACGATCGTACTATTTATATGAAAATAATTAAAATATTAGACTTTATAATCAACCAAAATATGAAAATATGTTAGTTTAGTCAAATTAATGTACAAAAATAGGGAGATGGTGATCGATGGAAAAGGATAATTGCGTACTCTCGGCAACGTCCGCGAAAAAAAAAAAAAAAAAAACTGAATTTCACGATCGTACTATTTATGTGAAAATAATTAAAAAATTAGCTTGTATAATCAACCAAAATATGAAAAGAAACTAGTTTAGTCAAGTTAATGTGCTACAATAGGGAGATGGAGATCGATGGAAAAGGATAATTGCGTACTTTCGGCAACGCCCGCAAAAAAAAAAAAAAAAAAAAAAAAAAAACTGAATTTTGCGATCGTACTATTTATGTGAAAATAATTAAAAAATTAGCCTTTATAATCAACCAAAATATGAAAATAAGCTAGTTTAGTCAAGTTAACGTGCAATAATAAGGGGATGGAGATGGATGGAAAAAGACAATTTTGTACTCGGCAAAGCCTAAAAAGGACTGAATTGCGCAATCCTATAATTTAAGCGAAATATAATTTGTTTAGTAAAATATTTCTTTATTTTTACGGGCACTATAAAAATAAATTAGGTCTTTTGTTCTGATATGAAATCATTAGAAGAAAATGGATGCAAACTGATAATTAAGAAATCTCAGCACAGCAGGGAATATGAACTGAATGGTAGGATGCATGGATTTCACGGGATTTTCACGAGCGCTTATACCCTACAAAGTCACTCGCGGGAAATGCACCACGTGATAACTACGTCAGGCGCGAATTTCATGACCTTGTGGCGGCAGTTGAATAATGAGAAGTCTTTGTTTTTTGCATGCGGAAATTTACAGTTCAATTAGTCTATGCGCGATTTTGATATTGAAAACACACACAGACACGCACACACAAACACACACACACACACACATATATATATATATAATTTAAATTTTATTTAATTATTAATAATTTTTATTACTTTTTTCTATTATATTATTATTTTTATTACTTTTTCTATTATATTATTTATTTATTTTCTATTTAAAGTATTTTCAAGGCTATCAAACTACTAGTATTACGAGTTACTTCTGCTTTTATTAGATGAGAGAATGTCAAAAATATTGCACTATCAAGAACATAGTGTGGTAATTGTAAGAGGGAGTCGACCTCTTGTGGTCAAACTAAAGTATGAGACGGAAAAAATTGACATGCTTAATGTTCACATTTGCGACTTTAAACGTCCAGGGGAGGGTAAACGAACCCCTTACACTCCTCTATGGGCGCCCATGGCAGTCCTCTACGAGCTCCCATTGCATGAGCTCCCTGCTTAATGCTATTGCCTCAGGACAGAACCTAACGGAGCCGAAGTTTCAATTTCCTCGAGGGTAGTAAACAGTCTTTCCAGACCCTCCAAAAGTCTCTGTGATATAAGAGGCTGAAACATTGCACACTTGCCATGGGATTGGGCGCGACAGCCCAGTGGTTAGCGCGCCGGAATTGCTATGGGAGCTCATGGCAAGAACGCGCATAGAACTAATTCCAGGGGTGACAAAGTCAAGGATGAGGCGTCCCATATTGACTTGCTTGTAATTTACATTTATATCTTTAAATGTACACGGTATGATAAGTTCCATATCAAGCGTTCTCTTATGAGCGCCCATAGCAAGGACGCCCGTAGAACTAATTTCATCGGCGATAAACTCAAGGATGAGGCGTTCAATATCGACTAGATTGAGACTTACATGTCTAACCTTGAACGTCTATGGAAAGGCAAGTGTCATCCTTTCCCTCCACTATGGGCGCCCATGTAACATTTTCCAGAAGGGAACTCAAGGATGAAGCGTTCAATATCGCTAGCATGTAACCTACATTTGTAACCTTGAATATCCAGTTCCAAAAGACTGTGTGACATAAAAAGTTGAAACATTGCATGGGCACGACAGCTCAGTGGTTAGCGAGCGGGAATTGATTGCACTCAGTAGGCCCGGGTTCGATTCCTGCCACTGCCAAGACTGCTGCCGTGTGTTGGAAACTTGGTTCTGTTTTCGTCGCGATTCTCGTTATCGCGAGAACGTGTTTACATTTTTAGAATGGTTCTACCGTTCTCGTGAACGACTCGTGACGGGAACAGAACATGCCATTCATGCAAATCGCCATCTCGCCGCGCGCGCATTCTGATTTGCATATAGTGAGGGCGCTGCCGTCAACGGTTGTGTTCCGGAGCGTACCCATCACAGTGTATATATGATAGGACACATTCTCAGTTATTCAGAGACTTTACAGACCTTGACTGACCATGTAGTAGACGTGGGAGACTTTTCAGAGTTTAAGATCTTGTAGTTATGCAGACTTAAGACTCGACGTATAGTCAGATCGATCAGACGGTGATCGACGGTGAAAGACCTTGTATGGAAGGCAGACCTTGATCGGTAGAGAGTAGTCTAACTTCTAAAGCCATGACGTGTGACCTGATGATGGTGGCTTCATTAACGTGCACGACATGAGTGGTACAGTAGCTGTTTTTTCTACTTACCGATGTTATAATAACTGAGAGTGTGTGCCTAGTCATAGACTGTTTAAAACCTTTTCATGAGCTTGCTAGCTCATTGTATATAGTTTTGCTTTGCAACGAATGTTACAGTGTTTTATTTTGTAACTTCATCTGATGCAATGGATCTCACAACAAATAAATTGTGTTTGTGTTTAACGAGCTTGCTTTCTTGAGAAAACACATCACTACTGCATATCATCTGCTACAAAATTTTTTTTCTACCAGCACTTCGGATAGGGATATGACCAACACTGCTAAATCTGCAAATGACTTTCAAATTTTTCTAGTCAAGTCGCTCAGCTAACACAGCAATAGCAGCCGACATTTGGTTATGGGCCGTAGTATGTCAAGGCCATAACTTTTATCCGTGATAAAGCAGCAGTGAAGAGTTGTGAATTCCATCGACGGGGGCCGCGACCGGCGCCATTTGCATCAAGCAGAAAGGTAAACAACGCACTCTAGTCACAGTTAAAGACTATGGAGGTGAGCAACGGCATAGAAGCGTTAAACAGGGACAATTACGTCACCTGGCGTAATGAAATTTCGTTTATCCTGAAAGGAGAAGGATGTTACGGCCACATCAACCGTACTGCATTACCAGTCGACGAATCTACGTCACGCCGCGAGCGAGAGGAGTACATGCGCAGCAGCGACCGCGCACTTTCCATCCTGTTTCGAAATATCTCGGCGGAGTACAGAGAACTGCTCGACATCGACGACAGCCCGGCGGATGCGTGGGAGAAGTTGGAGGCGCATTTTGAGGCCCCAACGCGCGCTAATTTAGTTCATCTGTTGGACGAGTTTTTCAGTCTACGCCCGGAAATCGAGGAGCCCATCGACATATTCTGTACGAGGATAAGGAAAGCTGTCACCAAGCTCAAGAACGTGAATCACCCCGTGGAGGATGTGTACGTGGCATTCCAAGCCATCCGGTATCTCCCAGACCAGTACCAGAGTATCATTCAAATCATTTATCGCTGGAGCGATACTGATTTTAAATTGGATAAAATTCAGAAAGAACTGTCTTTGGAGGAGGGCAGGATTAGACAGTTGAGGAAGGATCATGACAATAATAATGTAAGTTCCAATTCATCTGTATATTTTTCAAATGTTAGCGCTAAATGCAAAAATGTCACCAAAGTTAAAAAGTCTATTAAGGTCATAGGACCATGTTTTATGTGTAATAAAAATGGTCATGTAAAGGCACAATGCCCAAAATTGAAAAAGATGACTAGCTCTAGTATTATTGAAGTATTTTCAAATATAAATGTAGAAGCTAATATTGTTGATAATCCTGACAATAGGCTCAGCTGGGTGATTGACACCGCTGCTACGCGACACTTTTGTAATGATGTTAAAATGTTTTCAAAATTTGATAAATGTAAGGATACATCTATATCGCTAGCAGTGGGTGATATGGAAAGCCCAGTTGAGGCTATTGGAACGGTGAACATGTATGTTAAATTTAAAGATCATACAAATAATATTGTGCTACAAAATGTTATGTATTCACCAAAATTACGGCGTAACTTGTTGGCCGCATCTGTATTAGAAGAGCAGGGCTATTCTTTTAGTGCAGCCAAAGGTGTTCTATGGTTTAAGACTCCTGAGGGAGAAAATTTCTTTTACGCTAAACGTAAAGAAGGATTGTATTTCTTAAAACCACAGTACTCAACTAAAAGTTTAAATAGTAGTGTTGAGGGCCGTAAAGGAGATCAGGATAGGGACAAAAATTCTAAACAGGTTAGAAAAACCCCTGCAACAAATAGTCAAAGTCAAAACAAAATTAGGCCTAACTTGAATAAAAGGAAAAACAAATCTGATTTAAAATCAAAGTCAAATAAAATTAGTGGTTCAACAGTTGAAATTCTGAACAAAACTGAATTATGGCATAGAAGATATGGCCATATTAACTCAGACTACTTGCACCAAACAAGTAAAGTTTCCGCGGCAAACGGACTCCCAAAATTAAAATATGCAAAAGTAAATTGCATTCATTGCAAACTTGCAAAATCTAAGAGAGTTTCGTACAAACCAATAGGCAGGATTAGATCTACAGAACCTTTGCAATTACTGCACATGGACGTTTGTGGTCCAATGCCTGTAGCTTCATTGGGGGGAAACAAATACTTCTTGACTATTACAGACGATTTTAGCCGCAAGGTGTTTGTTTTTATTTTAAAACAAAAATCAGATGTGTTCAAAGTTTTTCAGGATTTTCAAGCTTGTCAGGAGAGACAATTAGGCAAAAAGATTTTGTGCATCCGTACTGATAACGGCATGGAATTTTGTCACGGTCAATTTAAAGCTTTTTTGAAAAAGTTAGGGATTAAGCATGAACGATCTAACACTTATACACCCGAACAAAACGGGGTATCTGAAAGATTCAACCTGACAGCGTTAGATTGTGTCAAGGCAATGCTTAATCAAAGCAAAGTTGGTGACAAAATGTGGGCAGAGGCAATCCTATGTTTTACTTATACAAAGAACAGGATTTGCCATAAATTTAAAGTTAAAACTCCACACGAATTGTACTATGGGAAGAAGCCTGCTGTATCCCATCTCAGAGTTTTTGGATGTAAGGCTTATGCTGGTATAGCAAAACAGCTTAGGAAGAAGCTAGACCTAAGAGCTCAACTGGGAGTTATGGTAGGATATGCGGAAAATACCAGGGGCTATAGAATTCTTCTTGTGAAAGAAGGAAAAATATTAGAAATAAGCAATGTCCGTTTTGAGGAGATGGAAGCAGCGGAAGGCGTCCTGGACCCCATTCGACCTAGAAACTTCACCCAAAAGAAATCGGGTTTTACTCGAACATCAGATTCAGGATCGGGATGTTTGGATAGTGAGTCAGAGGAAGAAGCAGGTGAGAGCCATGACACTAGTCATACTAGTGAGGAAGAGGACTCTCCTGCTGATTCCGATCTGACCCCCTGTTCAAACATAGATTGGGAAAGGAAAGCTGTACCCAGGCCTGATGGAACTCGAACTGATGTTTACTACTCAGTGAGGGGTGATAAACATAGGCTGAGAAGTCATAATGATGTTAAAAAATTCTGTGCTAAGGCTAACATACATTATGACCAAAATTTGTTTAACTTCAGAGAAAAGAGGGATATCAAATCCAGGCCAGAGGCAAGCAACATAGAGATAATAGTTCCCAAAAACTATAAATCGGCAATTGAATCTCCGCACTCGCAAGAATGGCAGGAAGCCATGAATAATGAAATAGCAATAATGCAAGAGAGAGGTGTTTGGGACTTAGTGCCTACACCCACCTCACAAAAGATAATCGGATCCAGATGGGTATACACCATCAAAAGGGATGAAAATGGAATAGTAAAGAGATTCAAAGCTCGATTAGTGGCTCAGGGATATTCACAAGAGAAGGGGGATTCGTATGACGAAGTATTTAGCCCCGTTATAAATTTTTGCTTAATAAGAGCTTTTTTTGCAATTTTTGTATGTTTGCTTAACTGGAAGCATTTTCAATTAGACATCAAGTCAGCATACCTTTATGCTAAATTGAATGCCAAAGTGTTTATGAAACAACCACCTGGATATGTCGATCCGAACCAACAAAATCATGTCTGTTTGCTGAAAAAAGCAATATATGGCTTACATCAGAGCGGCAGAGAGTGGTATAATGAGCTTGACACCACTTTGAGAAAATTAAATTTCTTCAAACTCAAATGGTGCAATTGTGCATATTTTTACCAGAACAAAGTATTAATGTTGGTATATGTGGATGACATAGTTTTATTTTCAAAACATCAAGGTGATATTGATCATGCAGTTTCTTTACTAAAGGAAGAATTTGATATCAAAACTCTAGGGAAGGTCCAAAAACTGTTAGGTGTGGAATTTACAGAAATCAATAACAAAATTTTTATACATCAAAGGCAGTATATTGATAAAATTTGCCAAATGTTTAAAGAATTCAAATATCCTATTTCTTCACTCCCTATTACAAAAGGAATCACGTTGAGTAAAAATGATTGCCCAATGAATGATGGAGAATTAAAACAAATGCAAAATATCCCATACAGAAGTTTGATAGGATGTTTAGCCTTTTTGTCAAGTAGAACTAGACCAGATATATGTTACGCTGTAAATATTCTGTCTCAATTCCAAGAGAATCCTGGCATGAAACATTGGGACGCATTACTTAAACTTTTAGGATATCTTGAGAAAACAAAGAATTACATGTTAAACTTATCAGGCATTGGTAACTTAAATTTAAATTGCTACTCGGATTCGGATTTTGCCGCCAATAGGGATGACAGGGTGTCACTCGGGGGTATGTTATTTCTTATAGATAGAGTACCCGTTTCTTGGCGTACATTTAAACACAAGTGTGTTAGTCTGTCAACGATGGAAGCGGAATATGTTTCATTGACAGAAGCTGCGAAAGAAGTTATTTGGCTACAAAATATCATTGAGGAATGTATGAAGCTAGGGTTAAAATTTAACAGAAATAATAGCATAATCTACTGTGATAACCAAGCTGCAATTAATTTTTCAAATTCCCCAATAGAGAATAACCGAACCAAACATATTGATATAAAGTACCATTTCCTGAGGAATTTAGTTGAGAATGAATCTTTTAAAATCATCTTTGTAAATACCAAGGAAAATGTAGCAGATTACTTTACAAAACCAATGACCAAAGATAGAGCATTAAACTTTTGTAATCAAATTTTCAAAAACAAAAATGATTAAATTTGTAACTTCTAAATTTTTTTTTCTTTCTTTTACAAAATATGGTTAGGATATCGTATAAATTACTCCTCCCTCTGTGATGCAG
The DNA here is from genome assembly GCA_951213105.1 of Amaurobius ferox. NCBI lineage: Eukaryota > Metazoa > Arthropoda > Arachnida > Araneae > Amaurobiidae > Amaurobius > Amaurobius ferox. The sequence goes on from OX578152.1 coordinate 131,153,825, forward strand.
ATAATTGTATCTAGAGTATATATATGTGTATTGTTTACAATGAACTTTCTAAAATTTTTCACATTACACTGAATGTATATATATATCCATGTTTTCAATTCCCGCATAAGACAGTTATGCTTATGTGTATTATTTTGTGTGTTTACTCCTTGTTATCATACACTTGGCTATGATTCATTGATGACAAACCACTTATTTAAATTTGAATACAACACAGAAAGAAAAAAAAAAAAATCTTTCGTTATCTGTGTCATTGCTATTAGTATTAATTATGTATACTGGTCTTGGACAGAGATAATGAACAGCCATAATTGAATTTAATATTTATAGTAAATTTTTTTTAATCTTAAATGTTAAATTTAATAATTATACATAAAATTTTCTACATAATTGAATTTGATATTTATAGTGAAATTTTTTAATCTTAAATGTTAAATTTAATAATTATACATAAAATTTTCTACATAATTGAATTTGATATTTAAAGTGAAATTTTTTTTTAATCTTAAATGTTAAATTTAATAATTATACATGAAATTTTCTACATAATTGAATTTGATATTTATAGTAAAATTTTTAATCTTAAATGTTAAATTTAATAATTATACATGAAATTTTCTACACAAATTGAATTTGATATTTATAGTAAAATTTTTAATCTTAAATATTAAATTTAATAATTATACATCAAATTTTCTACACAATTGAATTTGATATTTATAGTAGGATTTTTAATCTTAAATGTTAAATTTAATAATTATACATCAAATTTTCTACACAAATTGAATTTGATATTTATAGTAAAATTTTTAATCTTAAATGTTAAATTTAATAATTATACATGAAATTTTCTACATAATTGAATTTGATATTTATAGTAAAATTTTTAATCTTAAATGTTAAATTTAATAATTATACATGAAATTTTCTACATAATTGAATTTGATATTTATAGTAAAATTTTTAATCTTAAATGTTAAATTTAATAATTATACATAAAATTTTCTACACAAATTAAATTTGATATTTATAGTGAAATTTTTTAATCTTAAATGTTAAATTTAAATTATTATACTTAAATTTCTTGAAACTTAAATTTTGACTTAAATTAAATTTTTTGGAACTTAGTGTTTCAATGATATCTAAATTTTTCTTTCAATGATAAATTTTTTTTTGCTTAACATGAAAAGTAATATATATACTTTATGTTTTTGCTGGATACTAAAGAACTTGACATTTTTGCTGTTATGTTTTTTAGAATAATTTCATTGATTGATAGCACGTGCGCCGAGATTTGGGGTTTTGCATGAGGGGGCCGATTGGTAGCAGAGCGTGGTTTCGATCCACGGACCTCTGGAGTGCTCACGTGCTTCACGTGGAGTGCGATCACGTTAAGCATGTGAGTCTGTAAATCCTTCCGAGAGGTTGGTGATAGGGGAAGGAGGGTAAAGTCCCTGTGGATGCCTCCTCCTGGGTTCCGGATTAAATTGGGTGGCACTGTTCGGTCGTCCAAACAGATACCTTACATCTTTCTGGTAGATCGGACAGTCTGGGTCTCAACAACAATACTTGCCATAGGCGCCCAAAGGGATGTTGAACGTCACGAATATCAAACTAATGAATACTTACTGTACGTCTCGTCCGTGAGATTGTCCCCGCTGGAAAAAGTTCTATTGACTTCCTTAGCATGGGCGCCCATAGGGGAACATAAGGAAGCACTTGCCTTCCCGTGAACATCAAGGTCCCAAATGTTGGTGTCAAGCTAGTATATATCATGCGTCTCATCCTTGTTATGCTCTTGGAAGAAACTCTATGGACGTCCTTGCCATGGGAGCCCATACAAATTTTAAAAGCCACAAATGTAGGCATCAAGGTAATCGATATTGTACATTTCGTTCTTGAGTTCATCCCGTTTTAATAAGTTCTATGGCCACCTTTGCTATGGGCGCTCATAGCAAGAGCAACCATATAACTTTTACAGGCGGAAAACTGAAGGGTGAGACATACATCGCCTTGCTTGATATCTACATCTGTGAACTTGAACGTCGACGGGATAGCAAGCTCCCCCTCGAGACTCCCTATGGGCGCCCATACCAAGAGCGTTTATAGAACTTATTCCAGCGGGGGCACACTCAAGGGCGACAATATCGATTAGTTTGACACCTTGTGGGCAACACCTTATTATCAGCATCTCGTATGGGCGCCCATGGCAAAGGCGTCAATAGAAATTTTTCAAGGAGGGTATACTGAAAGATAAGTAGTACAATGCCTACTAATTTGCTACCTACATTTGTGACCTTGAACGTTCACAGTAGGGCAAGTGACTCCTTGCGCTCTCCTACGGGCGCCCATGGTGAGAGCAGCAATACGACTTTTACCAGCGGGATAAACATAAGGATGTGAAGTACAGTATTGATTATATTGACATACAGTATTGATATCTATATTCGAGTATTGTTAATATTATTGTATAAATATTGATAAATGTTATTGTCCCCTATGGGCGCCCATAGGAGAGCTTAAGGGGGAACTTACCATCCCGTGGATGTTCAAAGGTAGGTATCAAGCTAGTCGATATTGTATGTCTCATCCTTCAATTTACTCCCTGAAAAAGTTCTATAGGCGCTCTTGCCATGGGCGCCCATAGGGGAACACGAGGAGCACTTGTCCTCCCGTGGACGTTCAAGGTCTCAAATGTAGGTATCAAGATACTAGATATATTTACCTCTCATCCTTGAATTTGGACATTCCAGGAAAAGTTTTATGAACGCTCTTGAATCCCACTCCTTTTGAACAAGGTGGACCCCCTCCTGCAATTACAACACTATATTTTGACATTATTTCTCTCATCCGAGTTCTCATCACGTTAATTACAAAATGTTCTACCTAATTCCATTTTTTTACAGAATGCATATGCATATAGAATTTCATGGCTGTACGTACTCTATCTCTCTTAAAATATCTAATTTCGAATTATTCGTGTTTTAATTAACTGTTTCTAATTTCCTACAGAATGGTAGAATATTTTGAAATCAATGTGATTAAAACACAGATTATTCAAAATTAGAGATTTTACAAAAGAGAGAGAGAGTACGTATAGCCATGAAATTCTATATGTAGATGCATGAAAAAAAAATCAGAATTAGGTATAACATTTTATAATTAATGTGATTAGAGCACGAATAAGAGAGAGGGTGTGTGTGTGTGTGTGTCAAAAATATAGTACGATCAAAATATAGTGTTGTAATTGCAGAAAGGGGTCAACCTTGTTTCGAAAGAGTAGGATTCAAGGGCGAACATAAAACTTTTTTCCGGGATGGCCAAACTCAAGAATGAGACATAATTATGTACTAGCTTGATATCTACATTTGCGACCTTGACCGTCTACGGGAGAACAAGTGCCTCTCCCGCTCCTCTATGGGCGCCCAGGGCAAGGGCACACATAGAATTTTTTTAAAGGGGAAAACTCAAACTCGAAGATGAGACTTATAATATCGACTAGCTTGATACTTACTTTGGGACCTTGAACGTCCAAGGGAGGGCAAGCGCCCCCTTGCTCTCCCCTATGGGCGCCCATGGCAAATGTGACCACAGAACTTATTAAAGCTGGGGCAAACTCAAGGACAAGACGTACAATATCGATTAGCTTGATACCGACATTTGTGGCTTTCAAAATTTTTATGGGCTCTCATGGCGAGGGTGTCCATAGCGCTTTTTCTAAGAAGAGCGTACTCAAAGATGAGATGTACAATATCTACTAGTTTGACACCTACATTTGTGACCTTGAATGTTTACGAGAAGACAAGTGCTCCCTTACATCTATGGACGCCCCCTTAAGTATGGATGCTCCCTTACGTCTATGGACGCCCATGGCAAGGACGTCAATATAACTTTTTCCAGCGGGGACAATCTCAAGGACGAGACTTACAGTATTCATTAGTTTGATATTCGTGACTTTCAACATCCCCTATGGGCGCCCATGGCAAGTGTGCAATGTTTCAATATGTGACACAGACATTTGGAGGGTCTGGAAAGACTGTTTACCGTCCCTGAGGAAATCGAAATTTGGCTCCGTTAGGTTCTGTCCTGAGGGCAATAGTATAAGCAAGGAGCCCATAGAGCACGGCAAGGGAGCACTTAATCCCAACAGAATATTTAAGGTTACAAATGTAGGTTACCAGCTAGTGGATATTGAATGCGTCGTCCTTGAGTTCTCTCCTGGAAAATGTTACATGGGCGCCCATAGTGAAAGGAAAGGATGACACTTGCCGTCCCATAGACGTTCAAGGTCAGACATGCAAGTCTCAATTTAGTCGATGGTGGAACGCCTCATCCTTGAGTTTGTCGCCGATAGAATTAGTTCTATGGGTGTCCTTGCCATGGGCACCCATAAGGGAAAGCAATGTGAAAGTTGCCCTACTGTGTACGCTTAAGGTTACAAATGTAGATTACAAGCAAGTCGATATGAAACGCCTCATCCTTGAAATTGTCATCGATGGAATTAATTCTACGAGTGTCCTTGCCATGGGCGCCCATAAGGGAATGCAAGGGAAAACTTGCCCTACTGTGGACGTTTAATGTTGCAAATGTAGTCTTCAAGCTAGTAGATATTGAATTCCTCATCCTTGATTTTGCCCCATTGCAAAATGTTACAGGGGCGCCCATAGTGGAGGGCAAGTAGGACACTTGCCCGCTCATAGATGACTCATTACACTTGTTAGCTAATCGATGTTGAATGCCTCAACCTTCAGTTTGTCACCATGAAAAAAGCTCTATGGGCGCCCATAGGAGAGGGCAAGGGGTGCATTTGTTCTTCCCTAGGACATTTAAGATCACAAATGTAGATTTCAAGTTAGTCAATATTGTAGGTTTAATCATATAGTTTGCACCCCTAGAAAAATTATAATTGCGCTTTGCCATGGGCGTCCATAGGGGAGCGCAAGGGGGCATTTACCCTCCCTTGGAAGTTTAAAGGTCACAAATGTAAACATCAAGCTAGTCAATTTTTTACGTTTCAGACTTTAGTTTGACCACCACAGGAAAAAGTATTTTTAGCATTCTTTAATCCTACTTCTTTCAATCAAGGTCGACTCCGTCCTGCAATTACCACACTATGTTTTTGATCGTACAATATTTTTGACATATATATTTTATGATAATATATATTTTTGACAATATATATATTTATATATTATAAATATTTTTTACATTAATATTTGACGTTATAAATATTTCTGACACACACACACACACACATATATATATATATATATATGGCTATATATATGTGTGTATGTGTATTTTCAATATCAAAATCACGCATTAACTAATTGAACTGTACATTTCCTCATGAAGAAAACAAAGAACTCTATTCATTCACCGCGGCCACATATCTACGGGCGTCACACAAAAAGACAAAAAGAAACAATCGGAAGAGCTGAGTCTGCTAGTCTGTTGAAATTCGCGCCTGACGTATTTATCACATGATATTCTGGCGCGAGTGACTTTGCAGGGTCTAAGCGCTCGTGGATTTTCCGTAGTTTTGGGAGTAATGTCCGTAAAACTGTAAGATAAAGTAAAAATCCGTACAAACTACGGAAAATCCGTAAAAGTTGGCATCTCTGTACTTGGTGACATTTGTCCAAAATGGCGCACAAACTCCGCATTTTTGCTTTTATACGGAATTAAATGGACACATGGCAACCTTTATTTAGCGGCTACGAGTACAGCGTAATACTTGGCGAAATTTTTCGAAAATGGCGTACAAACTGTGCAGTTCTGTTTTTATATGGACAACTAGTAAAAAAAAAAAAAAAAATCCAGAATTTTCACAAAATTCCCTGACTTTTCCCGGTTTTCCCTGACCATTCTAAAATTCCCTGACTTTTTCCGGTTCTCCCGGTTTCTAGGTTGAGTGGCCACCCTGTTCTCTTTCATTCAAACTTACAGATTGGTATATAATTTATATTTGTAATTTTATAATTACACATAATACGTAAATTTCAAAACCTTCAATTAATTTAGAAAAAAAAATATATATATTCATACACAAATGTATAAAATTTTTATCCTCAGCAATATTCACGGGTCCCTAACAATCGCCGGGCCCCAGTACTGTAGTATCAACTGGCCCCCCCTTTGTGGGGGCCCTGCCACTAGCATGTCATGATGCTGGCAGCAAACAAATAGGATATCGTTAAATGAATTTCATTTCCACCTGCCTTAATCATATTGAATCAATTGCTGTCAATTGATTCATGCCCAAATCTTCCTGCCATGTTTCATGTTTTGTTTACAGTCATCCTGGGGAAATCACCCCTAAGACAAGGAGGGCTCCGGACCTGGTTTGTGTGAGTGTCGGATTCTTTTGGATGGGGTCTTACAATGGTGCACATCCACTTTTCTGTTTACAGGCTTAATGATTTAATGATTTTCGTTTCTTTCCCATGATCTGTGGCATGATGTGCTAATGTTTAACATTGCAATTTCTCTCCCTAGGTTTTCCGCCGCATGTTTTACACCACATGCACCATTTAAAAATGAGATATGGCATGATTTTAAGAGATTGGAAATCTGAGCCGTCATGCAAATATCCACAAGATACAACAAATGGATACAACTGAATCATGTTCAAAATTTTAATTCATATGATATTTTCCTATAAAGTTTAAGATATCAAAGTGTGGCTATTTTATTCATAAACATTTTCTGTTGGAGATGGCACACAAAATGATTTTTTACATTCATTTTCATTTACTATTCTTCTCTGTAAAACTAAATTAAAACACAAGCCCCACGAAAGAGAACGTATTAGGCACACCAACCATGTTATGCATACCAGCTGTACATACAACAGTGCTTGATAAAAATACTTTCTGTTCTGAAATTTCCAAGTTTATTCTAATGGTGTGTCATAGAAGATCTTTTGCACTAAATTCACAATTATTAGAAGAATCATTTTTAAACATTCCTGCAGAAGACCATTATGGATAACACTATACTGAGGAATCCAAAGAGGTAATATAGCAACATCCTCCTCCTTTCCATCCGAAACAAACAACTTAAAAAATAAAAGACCGCATGAAAATGAAAAAACCAAGACTTACTGTTCAGCATTCAAATTTGCTGGTCAATATTCATGAGAAATGAGATTCTATTCCTTTTTAAAAGCATGAAACATATCAATCTCAGTTTTAACTTTATTTACAGAATACACTTCTTTCTCCTCATAAACATTCCTCCTCATGGCGAGAATTCATCTGCAAGTATTTCAAAAGCTTGGGTGTCAGTTCAGCAATGTGAATCTGTTCCTGAAAGAGCCAAACCAGATGTTAAACTTGTTCAAGGAAAAAGAACGATTTTATACAAAATAGAATCATAATCTGATATATTCAGCACATCGTGCAATGACTAGACTGAATGCAGCCACATCCACATGATGTTACATATTGCTTGATGTTACATATTGCTTGTTTTTGATTGTATGTTTTTATCTTTCACTTCTCCAATTATGGCTGATTGTCTTAGACAAAAAATGGCTCCTTTCAAAGCCATACATTCTGTAACATGGATTGTGTAAAACTATGATGCAGGATCACGTACACATGCAGTTTTTCAAAACTCTTAAACAAACTAAAATAACTCACTTTCTTAATGAATATAAAGTTTCTCAAGTAACCAAAGATGTATATCTTTAATGTCATTAAAACTAGGTAATCTTTAATTTAGCTGTTATTTGCTATTGTTCTTTAGTAAATTGCTTAAATCAAATAATGCTATTCAAGCTTGAAAATAAATTTTAAAACTTTAATTTAAATAATTGTTTAACAGGACTTTATGATTATTTTTAATACACCTTTTCCCAGTGAATTTTACACAGACTGGGAATCCCCCTTCCTGAAATGTGTAAACATGAAATTGGCTTTGGAAGCGATCAAAATTGTAAAAAACACAAAGTAACTAACAAGAAAATCCATGAATTTTGTAAGCATTATGTTTCAAAATCGTACCCAGGGTAAATATAACTACTTTTTAGGGTTGCACCGAATACCATTTTTTGCCGAAAAACGAATACCGAATATTCGGTTAAAATTCTAACCGAATATTCGGCCGAATACCGAATATTCGGTTAAATTTTTTAAAGGTAATATTTCTATTTTATGCCAATTTAAAATAGAAAATGTTTCTATTTTGTGCCTTTTATAAATGCATTTACATTTAACATCTTAAATTTATTTGCATTTACATTAAGTATAATTATTAATTTAAAATAAATAAAAAATAAAACAAATCATTCCAAAAGCAAATTAATATGGTAAAATAGTAAATGGCTACCTAATTTGGTTTATGTTTATCTGCATAAATTGATAATTGATAGTTAATTTCTAATATGTGATAATCATATGGCTTCATATTATGTTATAGAGAATCTTGCATTTACCTTACATACAAACCCAAGTTGCTTAAAATATCATTACAAATTAGAATTACAATTTATCCAAGTGAATTTTTGCTATCTTAGTCTCTTCTGTACTGTAACTGATAAATAATTTTATCAAAATTGAAACTGAGCAGTCAAATTCAAACATTGCCAAATCATTTTTCTTTTTAAAGTGCAAAGGATACTTTGCCAGAATGTACAGCCATTCTTTTTTAAGTTGTTGTCACACCTGGTCTTGCGAACTACAACAGAGTAGATACTAATAGATAACTAAACAGTTACAGACATGTGTACCCACCCTGTGACAAAAGACTCAACAAAGTAATCTTCTCTTCAGAAATCATGAAAGAAATTAGAAGGTTCATGAAGGTTCATGCTACAATGGGGCCACACACAGAGAAATTCTTTGGTTATCTTATTTGACACATTTTAATGGATACAAAGGAACACCTATGGCACCCTCAGTATCTTATCTATCTCTATCGAAATTAAAATGCTGCAAAATTGAATATTCATCCAAGTGTTTGTTTTATATATTAATCACCTTCACCTTTTTTTAATATTGGTGAAATGATAATTGATTTTTTTTTAGCTGCATATTTTATAAAAAATTAACCATTATATTTTTGAACACGTAATATTAAGAGTTTTATTTTCTAGTTACTGTTTCATATTTAACAGGAGTTAGTAAGGTTAAGGTGTGATAAGATTTAAGAAAAATTGAAAAAAAAAATTTAATATCAGAGTGTTTTCTTTTACATTAAAATTATTTTAAATGTGATAATATTGGTAAGTAAAAATTTGAATTAATTTTGTACTATGATACTATAACTTTCATTTATTGTATAAAAAATGTGCTTTACCAAATGTCGAATATTTTAATTTTGTTTTACTATTCGGTTAGGCCGAATATTAAAGTATTCGGCCGAACCGAATATTCGGTTTGACTGCCGAATAGGCAGTATACCGAATACCAACCGAATATTCGGTGCAACACTACTACTTTTAAATGTTATATGTCTAAATAATATCTTAAATAGTATTACATATATGTTTTTTTTAATACCAACAATGTATATGACATGCTTTGTGCTCCAATTCATATCTTTATGCCCCACCATGGAGGTTTTCATGAAAGTATTTTTCCCAATATTCAAGTTTTATTCAAGACTAGCCGCCTTTGGCGACCAGCCTGTTCGCTACCCCTGAAAATTCTGACCATGGCAAATTCTGATCGTTGCAAACTCACTGGTGCGAACTACCAGAGAGGTGTAAGGTAACTGTTTGGACGGCCAGGAAGTGCCACCCAATTTAGACCGGAACTCAGTGGGGGAGGCATCCACAAGAACCGTACCCTCCTTCCCCTACCATCAATCTCTCGGAATTACTTACGGTCCCACATATTTAACGTGATTATACTCCACGTGAACACGGCGGCAGTTCCGGCAGTGGCGGGAATCGAACCCGGGCCTACCGAGTGCAATTCATGCGCGTAACCACTTGGCTACCGCGTCCTCTGCAACAAACTCCATAACTTTATTTACCCAATTTAGACCGGAACCCAGTGGGGGAGGCATCCATAGGGACCGTACCCTCCTTCCCCTACCACCCAACCTCTCGGAAGGACTTACGGACCCACATGTTTATCGACCGTGATAGTACTCCGCCTGAACACGGCGGCAGTTTAGGCAGTGGCGGGAATCGCTAACCACTGGGCTACAGCGCTCTCTGTGACAATCTCCTTAACTTTCTTTTTTCCAGTCCAATGTAAATTTGTTTTGGTCCGTAAGTCATCGAAAGGACATATGGACATGAAGATGGCGGCAATTTTGGGAATCGAACCCAGGCATAACAAGTGCAAATCCCGCGCGCTAACCACAGAGGTTCTTCGCCCTCCGTGACATTCTCCATAACTTTCTTTTCATTCACCCAATTTAGACCGGAACCCAGTGGGAGAGGCATCAACAGGGACCGTACCCCCCTTCCCCTACCACCAACCACTCGGAAGGACTTACTGACCCATTTGTTTAACGTGATCGTACTCCGTGTTAACACGGCAGCAGTTTTGGCAGTGGCGGGAATCGAACCCGGGCCTACCGAGTGAAATTCCCGCACGCTAATCACTGGGCTACCGCGCCCTCCGCGACAATCTCCCTAACTTTCTTTTTATTCACCCAGTTTAGACCGGAAGCCAGTGGGGGAGGCATCCACAGGGACCGTACCCTCCTTCCCTTTCCACCAAACTCTCGGAAGGACTTACGGACCCACATGTTTAATGTGATCGTACTCCCCGTGAACACGGCAGCAGTTTTGGCAGTGGCGGGAATCGAACCCGGGCCTACCGAGTGAAATTCCCGGCGCTAACCACTGGGCTACCGCGCCCTCCGTGACAATCTCCATAACTTTATTCTTTTTCACCCAATTTAGACCGGAACCCAGTGGGGGAGGCATCCACAGGGACCGTACCCTCCTTCCCCTACCTCCAACCTTTCGGAAGGACTTACGGACCCACACGTTTAACGTGATCGTACTCCGCGGGAACACGGTAGCAGCTTTGGCAGTGGCGGGAATCGAACCCGGGCCTTCCGAGTGCAATGCCTGCGCTCTAACCACTGGGCTACTGTGGCTTCGCGACAATCTCCATAACTTTCTTTTATTCACCAAATTTAGACTGGGACCCAGTGGGGGAGGCATCCACAGGGACCGTACCCTCCTTCCCCTACCACCAACCTCTCGGAAGGGCTTACAGTCCCACATGTTTAACGTGATCATACTCCGCGTGAACATGGCAGCAGTTTTGGCAGTGGCGGGAATCGAACCCGTGCCTACCGAGTGTAATTCCCGTGCGCTAATTTAAATTTTATAATGACCATATGCTTAGCTCTTAATTTCATCATCCTCATTCCATCGTACCATCATTTAAAATTATTATTTATACATATTATTATTATTATTATTTATCCATATTATTATTATTTATCATTATTATTTATCATTATTATTTATCCATTAATTTAAAATATCCATAGTTCCATCATTTAAAATATCCATAAATTAAAACGTTCCATTAATCATCAATATTGTTCTACAAATACATAAATATAATAATTTCAAATACATCACCACAATTCAATCCACCATAATTCAATCATTTAAATTATTTAAAATATCATATAAATATAATCATTTCACCCACTGTATACAACACATATCTTAATTCATTTAAAACCGGAAGGGCGGTCTCCATGGAGACGGGGAAATAATTCAACGGGTGAAAACGCGGTTGGCCGAGAAATTGAAAATCCTTAGGTCATTAAAATCGTGATTCTGTGAATATTTATAATTATTTCTTGACCAGATTGGACTTGTAAGAATGCCAGATCTTTGACCTTTCTAAAAATGTAAATTATTAGTCGAAATTATGAGTACTTTTTACTATGCAAGAATTCAAAAACCAAAAATCGTTTTTTTGAGTCAAAAGTGACTTTTGTTTAAAAATCATAAAAAAATATTAGAATATATCCCTGAGATTTGAAATTGATATATTTTTACTCGAAATTCTCTGCTTTTTCCAATGGTGTGATTTGTTTTTTTCTACAATGTCTGGATCGTGGAGAAAAAAGGGCAAAAAACGGTCAAAATCGCATAAAACATTAAATAAAAAAAAAAATAATTAAAATTATAAAAATCGGTATTCATGTGTCCCCCCCCCCCCCGGTCTCCGATTGCCAAATTTCGTAGCTCTCCGACGCGCGGTCGCTGAACGTATAGTGTATAAGACAGACAGACAGACATTGTCTTTTATTATTTAAGATGGTTACCCAAGCGATACAATCTGAGTGTCACTGGGAATGTAAACAAGGATATCATGTTCCAAAATAGAAATAACACCTGTTGGTGCACGGTAGACTGATTGACGACTTTAGCTCATCGAGGAATTCGTTGCCTGCTAGCGGCTGGGCCCTTGGCGAGCTAGATTCAAAATTCGACTCACCAAAAAGGGTTGCCAGATTGGAACCTCACGTCAAGTATAGGAGAGCTCTTCAGATGGAACGAAAGTGATTGACATAGATAGTTGCGGCAGTACGATTTTCTAATCTTGTTTTTCAAAGAGAAAGACGCCCTCATCATCATCAACGATACCATGAGTCTGAGTTTATAAACCCTTTTCTCCAAGGGCGAGACTCCCTCACTGTAGCACATGCCTATCAACACTTTCTAAAGCAAAAATATTACTTTAATAGGGATAAAGTAATATTTTTTTTTCTTTTGAGATTTTGTTTATGCTAATTTGTGATTCTTTTGGTTGTTAATGAAATTTGAATGTGTAGCTAATAAGTTTAGTTGAGAGTTATGAGGATTTTAAGAATTTGAGGTATTAGGGAAGTCTTGCTGAAAGCTAAAATTTATCCTTCACACTTTGGTGCTTTGATGCTTCACATTTTAAGGTGTTCAGTGGAGAATGCATCTTTTCCTTTTAGGAAGAAATACTTGTCCGTCCATGTGGATTTGTGTTTTTTTCGGGAGGGAGAATATTCACGACCCTTTACCCACTGTCAGATTTATTTTAGTATTGAGTTGAGTCTGCGGATTTGAGGCAGCAGTATATACAGAGATAGAGTAGAAAAGGTGGCAAAAAGATATAGAGAGTGCTGTCTATAGCAAAAATGTATGGGTTCGCGTTTATTATTAGCTTGAAATGATGCATAATGTCATTTTCAGTGTATTTTATTGTGTTTAAATGATCTAATATGCCAAGAGATCTGCTTATAGTCCTAACTGTTAGGGAATTTAGATTTTATGGGGGTAAATATTCCACAAGAATCCTTGATAGAGCCAACTTTGGAAATTATTTTTGGGTTTAATTTAAAATTATTACAGAAAATTTGCTACAGGCAATTGTGAACTCTCTGTAGGGGAGGATGATTATGAAATTGGTTTTCTTTTAGGGGCTATTATTTGTGGATCCATTTCAAAATTTATTGTTTTGGTTATTGGAATACTTCGGCTGGTCCGAAGTTTTTGTTAAAAAATTTTTCCCGCAACAACCAATGAGAGTGAAACTCTGTTTATTTTTTTTCTGTGCTGCTCACTGATTGCATACGTTACAAGTGAGTGGTGCATTTTCCTGTCTAAAGTTAGGATTTATATTTTTGATTACAGTTTTTAATGGATTTTTTTCTTTCAAAAGTTCAGTTTTATATTGTAGACATTTTGAGGTTGAGAGTTAAATGAATGTTTTTTCTTGGGTTTTTTCTTGCAGGGGGGGGGGGGGGGGGGTTCTCCTGTTGATAGATTTTATTTGTATTTTTGAGTTTAAAATTTGGATTGAGATAGAAATGTTTTTTCTCAATGGGGTCCTTGACTTTTACCATGACGTTTAACATTGCATGGGAATTGTTTCTCTTTATAAGGTTTAGAGCTTTTTTTTTTTTGCCTTTTGGTGGTACTCAAGTTTAAAATTGTTTTATTCCAGATCAGTGTGCCTTCCTTGAGTAAGAATGCCCAGGTAGCACAGTTACAACATTATGATGTTCATTAATGATTCCAACTATTGAAAATAGGTTTTTTATTACGCATTTGTAAAGTATTTTCAATGGTTGCTAATATGTATTCTCAATGGTTAATAATAAGTATTTATGACATATTCTTAATGTATTTCTAATGTTTGGAGATATTACATATGGCCTCATACGTCATTTTAATATACCAACACATACATCAAAATGGTACGTCAGGAAACGGTTATTCAACCATTGGAATTAGGTTTTCAATTATACATTTGTGACATATTTCCAATGGTTGTTAATATGCATTTATAACATATTCTCAATGTTCGAGGATCGTAATTATGATGTATTCCCAATGTATTTATGATGTATTCTCAATGTATTTGTGACACATTCCCAACGCATTTATGATGTATTACCAACACCTGCGGATATGTATATATGAAGTATTTACAACGTTTGAAGATATGTATTTATAATGTATTCCCAACAGCTGAGGATACGTATATGTGACGTATTCTCAATGTATTTATGGCGTATTTCCAACATTTGAGGGTATATATATATGATGCATTCTCAATGTATTCCCAACATTTAAAAATATGCAGTTTTGGCACATTTCCAATGTTTGAAAATACATGTTTTTGACACATTCTCAACATTTAAGAATACATATTTTTGACATATTCCTAACAGTTGAAAATATATATTTTTGACACATTCCCAACATTTAGGGAAATTGTCCTCATACATGATTTCAATGCATCAACACAGAAGTAAAAATGTGAGGTGACATTTTAAGGCATTCCAAACATTAAAAATAATTTATATTACATTTCATACATATATATAACAATTCTCTAAGTGCTTGACATGCATTATTTTACATATATTTATAGTCATTATTTTACATATATTTATAGTCATATAGTATTTGCTATTTATTAGTAACTATTGCAGTATTATGCATTTGCAATAATTTGGGAAGCAGTTATATATAACCATTTAATGTATTAGAACAAAACAATAGAAATTTTGAACAGAATGCTACTTACACAAAATTAAAAAAAAAAAAAAAATTAAACCATATATAACATAAAAATCACGATCTTTAGAAAAAAACCCATAACAAAATGACACTTTGCAAAGAAATTTAGAACGCAATAAATTAAAAAAAAAAATGATATTTTGATTTCTCTTAACTACAATACTTAGATGAAATAAAAAAAGCAACATGGTATAAGAAAATGCACAAAAACAAAACGCACAATAAAAAACACGATTTCCGAGTTAGAACGATAAAATGGGTTCAGTCTATCACCTTGGATAACGTTAATGTAGTATCTTTTAAGTTGTTTACTCAATATCTTTTCAAATGTTAAACATACAACCATGCATAAAGAAATTAGAAACCATGAAATTTGAAGAAATGATATTTAGAGAAATACCCCCCTCCAAAAAAATAAATAAATAAATGGAAAAGTAGGAGAGCAGGGGTATTACTGACAGCAGAATAAAATTCAGGACATAGGTTTTACAAAATTTCAGGAAATCTATATAAATAAAATTGAAAATCTGTCTGTCTGTCTGTCTGTTTGTCCCACCATCAAGAGAAAACGGCTGAACCGAATTTGATGAAATTTTGTGGGTAGCCGGGAAATAACCTTACTTAAGATTTAGTCTGTGTTTTGAGTTTCTACGACCGGTGGTTCTTGAGATATTAGTAAAAAACAAAATTTTCGTTTGTCTCATCATCACGGGAGAACGGCTGAACCGAATTAAATGAAATTTTGTGGATACCCTTGAAATAGGCCCCCATAAATTTAGTCCAAGTTTCGAGTTTCCAAGACCAGGGGTTGTCGAGATATTGATGAAAAATGGAACTTTTTCCCAGGAGTTCTACTCTCTAACTCCATGGTTTATCCAAACGGAAAAAATAAAAATCGTTTGTTCTTTACTAAAACTTCTTAAATAAAACTTTATCTCTGAGTTTGGTGGAGATTTTTGTGCAAATTAGTCACTATCTGAAAACATGAATTGTTTGAAACATGAATTTAAATGGAAAATCTATCTCCATGGTTTAGTTTTCACAATCATTTACTCAACAATGAAAAGTATAAAGAAATCAAAAGGGTTATTTAATTTCGCAGTTTATAAGGAAGACTCTATCTTATATCATGTTACTCAGCAACGCTATTAAATTAAATGTGTTTGTTAATATTTATTATTAGTTTTTCTATTTGAATAATAAATAAATGGATGTAAAAATATATTTTATAAATGAACGGTTTGATTGTTCTTTTAATTATATTAATTGCGGACTGCATACATCACTTTCATTTATTTTGACAAAGAGTTTTCAAGCTCATATATTGTATTTAGCTAATAAACTCATATATTGTGTTTACCCAATAAATTCATTTAGTCGATTGTTGAAACAGAAAAAGAGTAGAACGGGTGCATCTTATACAATTTTAGTGTTTTCATTTAGTATATACAAACAGGATCAGGATATTTTATTCTTCAGATCTGCAAATTCACAGCTACAAATTTGGAGGAATATCTCTAACTTGGCAACTTTTTTTAAACTTTACCAAATTAGCGGAAATGTCTCCAAATTGATAAAAACGATGCAAATCAATGAAATTAAATTTGTTTTTTTAGAAGAGAGTGCTGAATGATGTTTTGGTAGCATTTGTCGGTCAGTCCATCCATCCTACTTAGTAACACATTTAAAGAATTTTTTAAATATCACCAAATTGATAAAAATATTTGTAAATCCATAAAAATATCATGAAATTGATAAAATTGTGCTTAATAAATGAAATTAATTGTGTTTTGTTAGGGTATAGTATTGTGATGACGTTTTGTCAATTTGTCGCAAAATGGGACTATCAGTTCTACAGTCCCACTTGGCGATAAATTTAGTGATTTTTTAAAGTATCGCTAAATTGACGAAAATGTCGCCAAACTTTTCATGAAGATCGCATTATTCAGGCACTATGATTTCCATCAATTTATTTGAAGTAAATGATATCATGTCGCTTAGCAATGGATCCAATGTATTATAAGGCATACAATTTTTATTAAATCTTTTCAGATTTGAATAATAAAGATATGTATATAAAATAAATTTCATTGGCATTGCATTTTTGACTGGGTAATATCAATTATGGTCTTCAGGTTTTAAACATTATTATCATTGATATTTTTGGGGACTGTTGATTCAGGGATTATTGAAATTTTCAAGTTATTATGCCATTGTTTTAGTATGACAAAAATTGTTGAAACTCATATATAGTACGTTGTACGAGTAATCTTCTATAAATGCACGGGTATCTCTTCCAATCTACGAGAATATAAGTAGTATAGGTATATTGCATATATTTTAATATATATTGGCATATATTCGAATCAATTATGACCTTCTGGTATAAAGATGACAGGGATTATTGATATTTCCAATGTATTACATCATCTGTTTTATTTTGGCAAAGATTTTTGACACTCATATTGTAATACGGTTAATTTTCTACTAACACACAGGCATATTTTCTTATCTGCGACAATATAAGTAGTACGGGGATATATATATTCCCATATAATTTTAGTGCATTCATTCTGGCATATATTGGAATCAATTACGGGTTTATTGATATTTTCAATTTATACATGCAATTTACTAATACAGGTTATATCTTTTAATATTCAAGTATATAAGTTGTACGGGTCCCATACAATGTTAGCGCTATTATTTTGTATATATTGATTCAATTTCATATTTTTTGAATATTTGCTTTCAAAAGGGACCAGGATGTTTTATTCTTCAGATCTGCCCTTGAAGATAATTTTGCATAGTGAGAACAGATATTCTTGAACTTCTCTTTAGGAGCAGTAAATTTAATATTTTAACATAATTTGCACATGATTGTGAATTATAAGTTTCTTTATATTATATACTCCGTATGAAGAATAGCTATGCTGTTAGTATCATATAATTTTAATGGTATACTAGCAAAAATATTTCATTAAATTCAAAGAACATAAATTTGAGATTTGATTTAAAATCCTTAAAATTCACAATATTTAAAAACACGATAATTTGAGATTTTATTTAGAAGTGCTATAATTTGAAATTTTAATTTAAAAGTGCTGAAATATGCAATTTTATTTTAATGAAAAGTGTTAAAATTTAATATTTTATTAAAAAATGCTAATGTTTAATGATGCTAAATTTCATAATTTTTATGAAAAATAGCTAATGTATGTGCTTTGAATTAAAAGTGCTTCTTAAATTTGCATTTTTCTTTTAAAGCTGCTAAACACCACAATTTTATTTTAAAATGCTAAAATTCATAATTTTATTTAAGAGAGCTTTAAAATACACAAATTTATTTTTAAATGCTAAACTATGTAATTTTATATATGTAAAATGCCTGATTTTATTTAAAAAAACTGAAATACATGATTTTATTTTAAAGCACTAAAATACGCTATTTTAAACAACATTATTTGAAAGTACTAGAAACTATAATTTTACTTAAGTGTCAAAAGAGCATGACATCCAACAGAACAGTGGCAATGCAATTGGACTGTGTGAAGCATATAAAAAGTTTAGGTAAAATTTTAAGACATTTCAGGATGGAAATATTTTTTTCAAAAGTACTACCCCCCCCCCCCCCCCCCCCCCCCCGCCTAAAAAAAAAATCTGATGTGGGCAGCACATGACTTTTCTTATATAATGTAATGAATTCACTACTTTTACAGTAGAAAAAAAATAGGTTATTCTTATAGTAGATATTTATATTCTTTCCAAGATATTGAATTTTCGCCAATTAGTCATTATTTTCATTGAATTAGCGTCATTTTTATCCATTTGGCGAGATTTTTGTTAATTTGGCAACATTTAAAAAGTCACCAAGTTGGCAACATTCCACCAAATTCGTTGCCAAAATCTCGCCAAGTGATATGGATGGAGAAATAAGTTATTCTTATAGCAGATAAATGACTATTGGTGTTCAAATACAAAAGGTACTCAAGGTATCTTCTCTCATGAATGGAACAAGTTAGATCCACGAGAATGGTGAACATGTATCTCAACAGTTAATATATATTTTTTTAATTTATGGGATTTATGATAAATTTATTTGAAAAATGTGCAATACTTCGAGAACGGTTCATGCTAGCATTCTAAAGTTATCAATTGTTTTTTAAGGAAAAATTACATAAGATATGTCCATTTGCGTAACTTTATTAAAGGTTTTGATTTTTTGATGATTTTTTCAAAATTTCACTCGAAAATTTAGGGGGTTCTGAACATTCGATTGTGTTTAAAAACAATAGGCTTCCAGTATTTACGGATTGTGATTTTTGTACCAAATTTCATTTGAATCGCTCCATTTGTTCATGAGATATCGTCTCCACAGACTTACTCACACACACACACAGACATCACCTCAAAAATGTTTGATTCGTGATCAGGGATGCTTGAAACATGTTTTTCCGTCGAAAACTCGTATTTGAATTTTCAACCCTGTCACAATACTTTCCTTATACATTATGTATATAAGGAAATTAAAAAAATCTGCTGATGCTATTGTGAAGATAAGCAGGATTTGTTATCGGATTTTGTAATCATCTGTTTTTGTGATTTAGCTATTGATTAATAAACCTGGTAGTGTTTCTTTTTGTTTATACTTATATTTTACTGAAATATATTGACTTATAAGGACAAGACTTATATTGACATATATTGACTTATAAGGTTAGGATGAAAACTTCATGGGCATAGAAAACCAAAGAAACTAATCCAATCAATGCAGGACCCACATATACATTTTTCTTTCACAAGAAGACTTTACTTGTATTTTTTTTTTGTTTTGTTTTAGAAACTTATATAGCTGGTCTGGTTCGTACCATATTATCTTAAAATTATGGATTCAAATATGATTAGAAACCATGGTTTCTCAAAATATGATAAAAGTTATTGATACCAAATGTGTAAGGAAATTAAGTGCAATAGATTGATCTACAATAAAAATATTTTTTTTATTTCCTAGCAACATTTTGTATAAGTTGCAGTATTTGGTAATTTCAACCATCAATAGAGAGAGAGGTTTTAAGAACCCAAGAGGTTCTAAGTGATATTTTCCACATCAGTATTGACTAATTTTACTATCTAGTCTTTGAAAAGCTTAGTTTTATTACACCTAGTGCAATTTAATATTTGAGTGCCATGAAAATGAAAGTAATCAATTATCTCAAGTTACTTTTTAAATAAGTCAACATATAATCAATAACATTGGCATTATGGCAGAAAAGTCAATAATTTTGAATAACGTAAGTTAGAATTAATAATCACCGATAAAAAAGTTTACTTAGACGTTAACCTTTTCATAATAAAAATGAAAATTTTACATGACAGACAACAGACTTTTATCTACATTTGATGCAAATCCAACAATTCTGAACAAAAAATTTTCATATTTTCACCATGAATAAAATTGAGCGATATTACTTTTTATGAAAATAATAATCATACCTGTCGAAATACTATTTTTAAATGTTGGACTCTTCACAGATTAATAAGAGGGAAAAGGCTACTTGAGGTTAAGTAGTATTGCACGGAAATGCAATCTAATCTATATGAAGATACATTTAACATTTTTAGAATAAAAAGAAGTACACCGAATATTTTTTTGATACAAATGAAATTAGCATATTTACATTCTCCATCAAGCCCCGTTTCTGCAACAATAATTTTCAAAGATATGGAAATTTTATTACAACTCATAAGGTTCCTAGTTATCCCAAAACTTTTACGCTTCCAGTCTTTGCAAGTGAGCTGGGGAAATGCGTTACTGCTACCTTTGTGACATAATATTATGAAATTAATTATAGACTTTAGTGTGAAAGCGGCTTTTATTCCTTAAATATTGATCTTAGACATATATAATAAATTACAAAGTTGCGTAAAAAAAGGTACAGAATTTTATGAAATCGATTAAAATTTTCAAGGGAATTAAACTTTATGAAATACAAAATTTAAATTTTTAAATGGCCCCCATACAAAAATGTTTCCAATGAGTAAAATGTGGGCCATACACTAATAAGGTGATGTACAAAATTTCAGCATTTTATCATAAAAAGTCCCAGAGACATGAAAAGAAAAAAAAATGCTGACTTAAACCACTTTTCGATGTATCGACATGGGTTCTCAGAGGGAAAAAATCATGTCCCCAGATCGCATTTCAGGGTTCATACACAAATTACGAAAGAAAATAATGATTACATAAATAAATAATAATTTTGCTATTTATTGGTACAAAAGTACCTACACTGTGTAGAAATAATAACTTTACACAAAGATTACAAAGCTTGTTCAAAATGTTTTCCATCTATGCCAAAGATCCATTGAAGATAAGAGGCAGATATTATTTGCCTATGATGCATTTTTGCGTTGCGTCATTTGCATTCTTGCTGTAAATATTTACATTTTAATTTGTGATTAATCCCTCACCCACTTTGTTTAAACATATCTCTGGGACTTTTTATGATAAAATACTGAAATTTTGTACATCACCTTATTAGTGTATGGGGCACATTTTACTCATAGGAAATGTTTTTGTACGGGGGCCGTATAAAAATTTAAATTTTGTATTTCTTCAAATTTAATCTCCTGAAAATTTTTATCGATTTCATAAAATTCTGTACCTTTTTTTAAGCAACTTTGTAATTTATTATATATGTCTTAAGATCAATATTTAAGGAATAAAAGCAAAGGTCAAATTTTTTGGGACACCCTGTATATATATATTACCTTTCACCTTCTCACTCATTCATAAAATTCCTGGACACATGGGGACGCATCCCTTCTAGTGAAAATATTACATAGTTCAAATTTACATTAAAGTAAAATTGTAGGGGCTAGTTATACTAAAAGTTACGCCCAGGGAGTTACTAAAAATATATGCATATTCTGGTGATACGTACAGAGGTTCAGAGACTATAGCCACCAGTAAAATCAAAATCTGTGAATTGGGAGACGAGATGGAAAATAGGAGGGGGGGGGGCCTAACCAAAGTAAGAGTTACGTTCAGGGATTTGCTACGCTAAAGATGCATATCCAGGTGACATGTACAAATGCTGCAGTGACTATAGCCACCAGCCGAACGAAAATCGCTCAATTAGGAGGAGATATGTAAAATTGTGGGGGATAGTTAAACTAAAAGTTACATCCAGAGGTTGACAAAAAAATATGTATATTCACGTGAAATGTACAAATGTTGCTGAGACTATAGTAACCAGCAGAGTCAAAATCTCTCAATTAGGAACTGAGATGTAAAATTGTGGGGGCTAGTTAAACTAAAAGTTACGCCCAGGGAGTTGACACAAAAAACGCATGTAATTATATCCATCAAATATGTGTATCAAGCTGAGGCGTATGGATGGAGCTACAATCATCAGCATAAGCAAAATTGCTCAATTAGGAGGTGAGATGGGAAATTTGGGGAGAGGGGCTAACTGAAGTAAAAGTTATACTCAGAGAGTTATCACAACAAAGATGCATAACCAGGTGACATGTACAAATAGTGCAGAAACTATAGCCACTAGCAAAACTAAATTCATTCAATTAGGAAAAATGTTCGCTAAAAATGTAAAATTATGGGGCTAGTTAAACTAAAAGTTATGCCCAGGGGAATGACACAAAAATATATATATTCAGATGACACATACAGAGGGTGCAGAGACTATAACCATTGTTAAAATCAAAATCGCTGAATTAGAAGTCGAGATAAGAAATATGAAGGCTACCTCAAATAAAATTTATGCCCAGGGGATATCTGAGCAATATAGTTGCCAGCCGGGGTCAAAATTTCGAGGGAAACGATGCAGATAAAAGGAACACGATGAAAATTTAATGTTAATGTTTTTTAACAAATATTTAAAATTTCTTTAATTTTTAAGTTTTTTTAATTTTAAATAGCTGAAAAAGTAAGACAACTGGGTAGGTCAAGTGCCCCCCCCCAAATTAAACATCCGAAACAACATATTTCTGAAAGCATCACTAAAAATAGCCTATTGATCACAGGTATGCCAAAAATAGGAAACTCGAGACGTTTAAAGAATTAATTTGAAGTCAAAAATATTGGAATTCGTCATCAGCAGATCAGCCAGAGCACAGAACTGCCCCAAATCAGAAATTACCCCCTTCCCAAAGGACAGAACCACACTACATTAGAAATGATGAAATGTGAAACCACTTCAATAAGTAAGACAGCTGGGTGGGTCAAGTGATCCCTCAAACTGAGTGTCCTAAACAACACATTTTATTCAAGATGGCCAGAAACCCCTAAAATATCATAAACACCCACCCCCCTCCCCTTCACCACACACGCACACTTCATCCACTCATTTGTTCAAATGTTTATGTAAACTTCCAAATTTATAAAAAAGATGAGAAAGAGAACAACACACACATTCTTAAATGTAGAAAATTGAAGCCAAATTAGTGAAACTGAGCCAATTTGAGAAGTCCCTCTTCATGTTTACTCTTCTATTTCTCTTCGGTGAGAAGTGCTCTCAAAACATGACACAATCAAAGGCTAATTCTGCAATGTCTGTTTTTTTTTCAAGCCAAATTTCTAATATTGTTCCCATACCATTCATTCGCTTAGGACAAGCCGGTGAAAGGGACACGGCTTTAACAAATATCCCTGTATTTTTCCCTTATGTGTTGAAAATTCTATGCACTACAGCTTTCGTGAGTCTCCTTTCTCTGAAGAAAGCTGTAGTGCTGCCATCTAGTGACATTTTCAATAATTCTCGATTTAATCGAACCAAAAATTCAGATTTTTTCAATAGAAATTGTAATAAATCTGCATAACTAAAAAAGTAATTTGGGGTGTTTACTCAATGGTGCCGCAAGTCCTCGCGACTTCCTTTAATAACCATGCCCGATTTTTGATGAGGTATTCTATTTTCTGTACGGGGTACGCATAGGTGCTTGGCATGATGCACAAGTTTTCCCTCGCTAAGATTGGAGGCTTTTGGGAAATGCAAATCTCGGTCTATGCTGAACATTTCAAAAGTAAGACACAAGTTTTCAGTGTTGAAGCAACAGGCGACCCTGTCGGTTCTGTGGCTCAAGCTGGATCAGTGACCACCGGGAAAGCTCACACCACATTTATAAAAAATGCCTGTTTGATTAATACATGTCCTGACTTTACACCTTGGGGACTCTACTGTCTGACGTTCATCCGTTTCCATTTCGCTGTGCCTGCCTCTAAGTTTTCCTTTCTGTGTTGCCTGGAGATCTGCATTAATGGGGCCTTCTACAAGTCTACAGTGGATCCATTTCTGGATCCTGACTGCCAGACATACGTGCTTTCCTACTGTGGCTTAGAACTGGATTTAGGCCTTCACCTCACTAGGGTCAGCATCTGCCTTCTGAAGATTTCAGTTGTAGTGTAAGCTCTAACAGTGCCTGGCTACCAAAGTGTGGATTTCTTTTTTGAACATCCAGTGTCGCCATCTTGTTTAGAGTTATGGTACAAGTTACAGGTGTCACCATCAAATGTGTGCATCAAATTATTGATTCATTCCTCTATCTGCCAATATGACAGTTGTAATCTTTGCAAAATTTTAAAATTGGTGATGTGTGTTGACATGGAGTGTTACAGAACATTATCGGGGTTTTTTTCATAGGTCCGCACACCCATAGCTTTTAAGTTGTGTGTGACCTGTTCCTAATTTGTGGTGTGCCCTCTAGTGAAAAAGTTTAAAAGCATTTCACTATGTTTATCAATCAGTAAATGTAGAAATAATGTTTTCTGATTTAATACTATTTTATTATTAATTGAACGTGAGAAGCTTTAAGCTTACTATTTATTAAATATTTATTGGTGATATGATTTGAACATCTTTATTGGGGTCGGTAATTGGCAATTTAGTATTCTTTTTTAATTTTTGAGTCTTTTTTAGGGTGGACATGTTCAGGCTGACCAACTCTGGTCTTCAGGCCAGGGGATCTAGAATCTGGGTGTGAAAATTTGAAATTTAATTGTAAGCATTTTAATAATTGTTTTTCTTGGGTAGGGATATCTTGATTCTTTTATGCTTAGCAATATGTGATTATTCTCATACCTTTCAGCTGTTGAAATAAAAGTTTAGTTGGTAACGAATATCTGGTGTTCATTTTTTGTGTTAACTTTACTGATAAAAATACGTAAAAGGTAACTGAATCTCCGGAATGTATTGAGTTGGTATGAATTTTGAAAAATAAACATTAAATAAATGAACATAGGCCAAACGATAAAGTTGAAAGCATAAGAAACTTTATTTAGCTTATTTGGATATAATAATTTTAGGAGTGGAATATGTAAAATTTAGAGAGAAAAATAATTTTGTCAAAAACTATATGATTGATCAGGTTAGTGATGAGTAATAAAAATAGAAATTATTATTAAAATAATTATAAATAATATTTAAAAAGATGAAATCTTATTAAAATCTATAAACTATTTGCAATAATGATAAATCTTGGAAATGAAATTAAAATATATTCAAAAATTTCACAGCAGTGGCTCTTAGAAAATGAAAATCTTGTTGGCAGGGCATTTTATTCTGAGTAGTAGGCAACTCAACACATGACTTTTTTGGTGCTCTTGACTGGACGCCTGTGACCTGCGGTCTCCAGGTAAATGTTTTATTTTGATATTTACATCACTGAGGTTCTTAAAGTCTATGACTTCTCCACATGCAACTTTCTTTAAAATAAACTGCATTCTCTTCCACTGCTGCATCAATAATTTTGCCTGGTGACCTGCGCTGACAGGGTCTTCCATGAGGCCACTAATGTTCCATTTCTGGCTATTGACAGCCAGACATTTATGAGCACATTATACAAGGATCTTGTGAAAAACCCATGGCCACCCAGCTTCTACAAATTTAAAGGAGATAGTTATTCGCCAGTTTGCAACACAGTACAAGTCTGAGCCAAGCAGCCAGCATGGTGCCGGGCTATCCGACATCAGCAATTATAATATTTTTAAGTGTTTTCCCTTTCCACCTTAGAGCACATATCCACACAGCCAGTCATCGTTCTTTTGTTGTGCTGCTCCATGCCATCTCCTCTTCGGGCTCCATGGGGAAGACACTAAGCATTCAACTAAATAGTGCTGTAATTCAATCTGCAAATTGAAGTGGTGATCTCTTCAGATTTTTAATCACATGTGTTTCACATAACACTATCCTTTTTCATCAGCCATTAGTTATTACTCATTTTCATTTACAATTTTCCTGGCTCTTATGTGACTTGTTCCTAATAGTTTAGTCCATGGGATTTTATATTATACAACATTGTGCTGTGCAAAGTTCAATTCATTTAAAAAAATATTTATATGTTAAAATCCCTGAAGCACAAAGACATCCACATCAGTCTTATTTATATATTTAGTTTGGGAATTATTAATTGAATGTTTTATATGGGTCTGTTGCAGAGGTGTAGTCTCAAAAGGCTATTTGATCTCGTATAATTTAAATATTCTTAAATACTCATCATACTTAATTTTAATTTGTTTAATTTTTTCTTTTGGTGGACAAATCCAGGCTGAGTACACTTTGGTCTTCATAACCAGAGAATGATATGAACCTGGTTTTCATTTTATAGAATTTGTTGTTTAAAATAAAAGTTTGTTAAGCAATTAACCTGTTGCATTTATTTTTGTTATTTTCTTTAATTTTCTGGTTTAGACTAAAAGGTAGGTGCTTGTTTTGTAATTCAGTAATCTTAACTATGTGGTTAAAAGTTAGAAATCATAGGTCAATTGAGTTAATAATAACATAATCTAATTAATGAAATAAATAATATAATTTTTTCCTCGCTTGAAATAAATTAATAAATATTTGTTAACTTTGTAGGTATATAATAAATAATTGGAGAAGAAAACCTTCCCAACATTCCTCGTAAGATATTCTACCTTTGTATTCAATATTTACGCTGCTTTTTCTGTCCGGAAGAAACACATGATCGAAAAACGACAGTCGAATCTTGAAGTCGAGCTGGAACATGGAACTTATCAACACAGGGGATGAAAGTAAATTCTGCACCTGTTCTAACTTTTCTTTGCGACCTTCAATGCACACTGTGACAAAATATTTGTCAAAATCTTTTGAACCCTCTTTTCTGTGTTGAAAAGAATATATGATCTGACTTTCATCATGACGATAAAGTGCTTCTTCATCTGAGACATAATTTATGCATTCTAGGTGTGATACTTTTTTCCTTTAGTAATGTTTGAATATAGGACTAAAAGAAAAGAGTACCTTCTTGAGATGTCCTGCTTTTTTAGAGGCACTACATTTAAATGAGTTTTGATCCGACTCGCAATTTTTCAGAATAGGATTATCTTGGCCACAATGTAGGCAGATTCTTTATTCTCAGTTTGTCATCATCGATTCTGGACACTGATTTGGTTAAATTTAAAGCTCATTTGAGAACTAGATTGCATTTTATTTTGTGAATTCCCCAAGTCACATCTGAGGGTTCGATACCTCAAAATCCTATTGACTTTTTCAATTGCATCAGTTATAGTATTTGACTTCTTTGAGAATACACGAGTGTCAATTTCCATAACTTTTAAGGCTAATGTCTCTTTTAAATTTCATCAAATGTAAGGATTTCTGACTGCAAAATCCGTTTATGGATTGAAATGATATTTACCCCTCTATTAATTTCACCGTTGAACATGAGTCTCATTCTTCTTTACCTTTTTTGGATTTTCTTGTTTCCCATAACTCTCTTGGTTTTCTTGGTAGTAATGTACTGTCGGTATTTGTTTAGCTGAAGATGCTTGCAATGTTAAAAATAGTAAACTGCCCACGGCTCTACCCCAGTTTGTTATTAACAATAATTTTCATCCTATGTTCGATAAGACTTTTCTTTTAATTAGCTGCAATAACCCCCGTGATATTTTACTTTATGAATCCTTTTTTATTTATCTTTACTGTGATTTTATTATATGAGTCTCATTTTTCTTTACCTTTTTTGGATTTTCTTGTTTCCCATAACTCTCTTGGTTTTCTTGGTAGTAATGTACTGTCGGTATTTGTTTGTACTGTCGGTATATATTTAAAATTTATTTTTAAATATTGATTTAAAGTACATCTATTTATTGCTTAATGTACATCAAGTTTTATTGTCTGTGTTACAAGTTTGTTTAAAAGTACAAAAATTCATTAGGATTAAACATAAACCACACTCACAAATTATAATTCTGACTAATTTGTTGCTCAAATAGAAAATGTACCAAAAGTAAGATTTATATTTTTCTTTCTGCCATCAAAAGTTTCTATTCAATATAATTTAAATTGACAAGTTATTGATAAAGGATTGAGGAGGAGGGCCTTGTCAACACTAAATTCCACTAAATTGCGTGCGGTGTAAATTTTTCTTTTTTTCTTTCTTTTTTTTATTTATTTATTTATTTATTTTATTTTTTTTTATTTTTGTACCCCGACCTCTATTAGTACATTTTTGGAATAATGTCGGGAAGTCCAAAAACGTATATTTCTGTTTCTTCGCGTATTTCTTTTGCGCCTGAAAAATTAAGGACTCTTGAAAACGAAAAACAAATTCAAGAACTTTTCCAGGTTTTCAAAGACCCATACGAACCCTGCTAAAAGAAGTCACTATAGGCTACCATCGCCTGCAACACGCAGATCTCCATTCCCTGCACCCCCCCTCTTTTTTTTCTTTATTTTTTAGCAGAACTTCCAACTCTCCCGGTTTTGTTAATGTTACAACTAATATCTGATAATTCCGATTAGAAAAAAAACTAATGCGTTTTAGGAAGTTCCTGCAATGGTCCAATCCACTATTGTTTAAAGCATATAAATTACAAGTAAAACTGATTCAAAGAACAAGACAAAAAAAAACTTACCTTTCTTTGAATTGAAATTCAAATTTATTACGAGAGATGCACAAGCCGTAAGACTAAAAAAAAAAAAACACAACTAGAACTATATATCACCGCATAACTTTTAAAAAGGAACTTTTTCTTTCATATTTCTCAGCTCGAACAGAAGAATCACAAACAATGAAGAATGAACCAGAATCTGCCATGAAGTGTTTTTTCTTTTCTGAGTTCTGAACAGCATTGCCAGAGGATCAGACTTTAGGAAATCGCCCGTCCTCGACATTGGAAAAGGAGAGATTCCTTTCATCTCTTACCCCTATGCCCCCACCCATAGATCGGAATTCCGCCGAGTTCGGTCCTTTATCGGAGACTCTGTGTCGGTTAAGTGCTGTGGGGGTGGTGTAAGAATATGCAGTTATTGTACTTCATCGTGAGGCAGTTGGTTCAATTTATTATTGTTTCGCGATGTATTTAAGCACATATATTAATGAATATAAAGTGAAAATTTTTTTTTAAGAAGACGGGTAAAAATTTTCGAGGATGAGTAAAAAATTTCACTAGCTAGATTTTGCTGATTTTCCCGAAGCCTGCAGAGGATAGAAGTAAAAATAATAGGGATTTTCAGAAAAATGAAACCCGAAACTGATGTTGCCAAACATTGCCAGTTTGGTTATTTTTCAGCTAAATAATGCTATTTATAGACAAATAATGCTATTTATAGCATAATCTGGCTATTTTTAACAGTATTGGTAGAAAATTCCCTGATATATCCAGATTCACGAAATTCCCTGACATTTCCGGTATTCCCGGTCTGTGCCCTGATCATATTCATTTTTTAATGTGATCAATATTAAAAAATATATGTGATATACTTAAACACAAACAACATGAAATTTATTAGCACTTTGTAAGTAAGCATAGTAGAAATATGTTTAGCTTTTATTTGAGCCATTTGGTGAATAATTCGGTCGCCAAAACGAACCGTTTGAATAATTTTGCATGTGTGCAAATCATTTAAACGAATTTGACCAAAAAACAGTTTCTTTTCTAATAAAAAGCAAAACAGTGCAAATAGTACATAAAAATATAAGAATTTATCAAAAAATAGCAATATTATATAGCTTGCTACAATGCAAATCCCAAATTTAGATCAGCCAGGCTGTTCAATAGTGAACTTAATACCAAAAACTACACAATAACAAAAAATTAATGAATAGTTATACATAACAATGAAACGTTATGGATCCTCCTTTTACTTGTATTTCTGTACCGTCATAACAGCAGCATGACGAAACCATTTTAACCTCTTTTAAATAGTTAACTTGACAAGCATCCATTGAAATAACACTGAAATGACATGAGGAGAAAGAAGTGTGTGCTGGTAATCACATGGTTTAACGATGGAACACCAAATAAAGGATTATTGTAACTTTACTTCATATCTCTCCTCTAAGATCACTACCCACTTTTACTGAATATCAGTTTAACAAGTATAAAAAAAGTCAATTAATAAAATTGAAAGTGAAAATAAAGATAATTTTCACCCTCTTTTTGAAAAAACTTTTCTTTTAGTTAGCTGTAATAGCCCCTGTTCGATCTTGCTTTATGAATCCCTCTTTAGCTATTTATATCGTTCTTCTATTTGTAATTTTGACCCTGTTCAGGTCCTAAGTTATGCTTGGCGACTCATTCTCGATTCCCTGCATGTTAAGCCATTGCATAGTTACATTGATTTATAATTATTGTTTTTTTTAAAATCATATATTTTTAAACCTTTTTGGAGTATTTGCTCTTGAGCTTTGTATAAATTATAATCTGACTCATAACCCACCTTTGTATATCTGATAATTTCAAGATATACAAATTTTTCTTGACAGTATTGAAGTGTATTTAAGCATGCTGGCATCATTTCCAATTGTATTGCGACTGAGGATGGATATGTAAAATATTTGAAAGTGCTTTGGCTATTATTTTTAGGTCTGTAGGATGACTATTGGATATGTGAGATTTGTCATTTATTAGTAATTTGTATTTGAAAGTGATCATTAGGAATAAATAATCAAAGTATAGTATATATGCAAGGGTTATATAAGAGCAATATTATTAAAAGAATATTAATTTTTCAAGCATTAAAATTCTAGATAAGCTAGATAGCTAGATCTAGATAAGCTAGCTAGATAAAACTCGGCTACAAAATCAGTAGTGCTCAGTAAAATCCTGTCAAGAATTCATAGTTAAATATCACTTAATGCAATAAAATTATATATAATAAGCGAAACAGCATTTTTTTAATCTGCTTTTCTTATCATATGAAATCCGAAGTAACACACATACAGTATTATAACCGTTATTAAACCATTTATATGTTATATTTTCGTATGTGTTATACGATAAACGGTAATACATCAGTTATAATACAGTTATGAGTAAACGGTATATAAAAATACCGTATGTAGAAATACCGTTTTAAATACATATGTATTACTGCTTATTATACGTTAAAATAACCGTTTTTATTACGTTAAAAATACCAATTTATCATATGCAAAAATAATCACTGTCGCTCCCTTCTTTTAACCCCCCTGCTCAAATCCTCTTTCAGCTTTGTTCTCGAACCCTTTTTCCAAAGGCATTTTCATGGATTACCATTTATCATACATTATAAATACCATTTATGATACGTTATAAATACCATTTATATTACATTAAAATTACCATTTTTCATACGTAAAAATAACCATTCCTCCTCCCTCCCCTTGGGGCTTCTTGCTAATCCCCTATCAGCTTTGTCCTCCAACACAGGTGGTGAGGAATCCCCCTTCCTGCTTATCTTCACCCTCCCAAGTACTAACCGCGGCCGATGCTACTTGATTTTGGTGATCAGACATGATGTTATATAGTTCTTGAAGCTTCTATCAACTGATTTCTACCGTGGCAGAAGAAGTATAGGTTCTGCGTATCTCGCAACACTGAACGGAGTTATTCATTCTTTCCCGTTCATGCCACCTGGTTTGTATTTTCGTGTGTTGGTTTGGTTCGCACGTTGCTTAATTTATATATTTTAACTTATTTAATTATAACTTATTTTAGCTTTAACTTTTATTTTATTTTATATATCTTCCTAGCATTATTATATATATATATTACTTTTAGCATTAAATATCGCTTTAAAAGCAAACGGGAAAAGTGTATGTTTTGAGCATCGTGGTATGTGTGCATACATGCTCGGAAAAATTACAATGAAAAGATGTAGAACCAGTAAGTGAACAAAATCGTATAAACAGAAACGGTATTCTGCAAATACATAAAATTAATTATAAAAAATGTATTCTTTAAATGATTGAAATAATTTTAATATGTAATACTGTCTAAGCGGAGATTAAATAAAAACGTGGTCCGAGATTGCATTTGTTGTCATGCATGCATATTTATTTCAAATCTTGTAAAATCATAAATTATTCTTTTACATGTTTTTATATATTTAGACTTAGACAGGTATAATTACACTAAATGAAAGTTGCTTCAATTATAACCCACCTGCAAGTAAAAATACTTATTTATTAGTGTTGGCTAGTGTTTATATTAAAATAATTTTAATATATATAATAGTAAATGAAGCAAC
The DNA here is from genome assembly GCA_951213105.1 of Amaurobius ferox. Classification (NCBI taxonomy): domain Eukaryota; kingdom Metazoa; phylum Arthropoda; class Arachnida; order Araneae; family Amaurobiidae; genus Amaurobius; species Amaurobius ferox. The sequence goes on from OX578152.1 coordinate 131,186,315, forward strand.
CTTCATTTAGTGTAATTTTATACGTATCTAAAACTAAAAATACATAAAAAAAAAACCATGTAACAGAATAATTTGATTTTACAGGATTTGCAATAAACATGCATGCATAACAACAAATGTAATCTCTGTTCACGTTTTCATTTATTCTCAGTTTAGAAAGTGTTAAATATTAAAATTATCTTATTCATTTAAAGTATTAATTTTTTTTAATAATTAATTTGATATTATTTGCAGAATATTGTTTCTACTTGCACGATTTTGTTCACTTAATGATTCTACAATCTTTTCATAGTACTTTTCTGCTAATGCAGGTGCAGAATGCTATAAAAACACAATACTGAATAACATGCACTTCATTACCTTAACAAACTCTTTTTAGTTTATAATATTTCTTGTTATTTAAGATTTTTTTTATTTTAAAACAAAAGTTTAAAGCTTTTACTTTATCGCTTTTTAGAAACTTTTTTAAATTCACGAAAATGGACACTTTTTTTCCATAATTAATATCGTCTGTCATTTGGTGATTGTTTTTTTTACACCAATTCTGTTATGGTATCCAACATTTATAAAACTCATCTTTAAAGAGACTTTGAAATAAGCATAACAAATGCAATATGACCATGTTTTCATTTATTCTCTGCTTAGACAATGTTAAATATTAAAATTATTTTATTCATTTAAAGTATAAATTTTTTATAATTAATGTAATGTTATTTGCAGAATATAGTTAAAGTATTGTGTTAATTCTTACGAAAATGGTCATTTCCCCCCCCCCATGATTTGTATGGTCTTGAATTTGGTGATGGTTTTTACAGATTCTGTTATGGCATCTGGTGTTTATAAAATGCATCTTTCTTATAAGAAGGCATTTCCTGCCAATTTTTTTACAAATTTAATGATATTTAACTTGTAAAAGGAAATAGTCAAATGTGCATAAAATCAAAAAGAAAGATCAATCGTGCATAAAGCATTTATGAAACACTTTCCAACAGCAATGCAATTTTATTTAAACATCTCTAAAATGCGACACATTCAATGATAATATTTTTAAAATTATCACAAGACTGAAATAATTTATTACATTTGAACACTTTAAACTTCATCGAAAAAAATGTACTTTATTCAAATGATGTCATTGAAATATCATTTGATTTCGCTTGGCTCTCTATATCATTCATACACTTTTAGTCCATTCCTTTCATTTATCACAATACTGCAATAATTTATTTTATTTAAAAACTTAAAACCATGGACCAATGTTTGATCATTTAAACTCAAATATATAGTAATTGTGTTGTTTCAGAATGTAGATGCACAAAAATCAAGAAAAAATAAAGTCTGATACAATACTAAATATAAATTAAGAAGAACTTGAAAAATCCCAATTTTGACACAATATGGATGCCATATCATCTTTGAAGTGGGCCATGTGATCTCTTCATATAATATGGGTGTAATTATTACTTTAATTTTTATTTTTAAAAAAAAACTACCGAATATATTTTTCTGAAATTTTTTCCATATTTTTTATGGGATGATTTGAATATTTTCTAAAACTTTCGAAGAAATTTTCTCATAGGTTCCACAGACCGTCTGAACTTTGAACAGCATACTAAAATTTCATTTTGATAAGGTCATTTTTACGGCAGTTATTGTACGAATGGACAGACAGAATGAACAAAATGAAGTCATAAACACTATGTTGCACAGTGTTAAAAAGGAAAAGATCTCATTATGAACAAGAGAACATTTTGAAATTGATGTTGAAAAAAATGTGAAAACTTATGAAAAAATATGAATAATTCTTGAATTTTCATAAAAAAAATCATACAGAAGTCTGATTTATAAGCATTTAAATGATATTTCGATATAATTTTTTTAAATACATGATACTTTGAAGAAATAAAAATAAATATACTAGGAAGACATTTAAAATAATACGCTACTTAGAAAAAATTAAAAATAAGTTGATACAGGGGTGAAATGTTAGAAAACACCATACTAAATTAAAACAAATTTAATACTTTAAGAAAAAAAAAAAAAAAAAATGATACTTGGAAGAAGTAAAAAAAGCCTTATACTTAAAAGAAAATAAACATGATACTTAAAAGAAATAAAAACATGCATAATTCTGATAATTTAAAAAAAAAATATAATTAGTCGAAAAAATGCGAATTCATTTAATAGCAGTTTGTGTTCTGTGCATCTAGAAACATGTTCTACTTGGGCTTTGTGCCCAAGTAGAACTCACTGTGTTCACTCTTAAAAATCATCACAGTTTCATACCACCATTGATCAGAGATGTGTAGTTTTAGCATGCACAAATCTAATTTAAAATAGACTATCAACTTAATTACAATATTTTTGATATATTTTTAGTATTGAAGTTTTAAGTATTGCGTGTTTCAATGTGTCCCAAAATTTTATTCTGTATTTTTAACTTATTTTCAATTTAAAATAGCTTATCTTTTAGATTTAAAATTATATATCATAATGTAGTAGATTCTAATTTTTGCAATTTTTAGAAATAACTAGAATTAAAAATATATTTAAATATAAACTGAAAATTAAGGAAAAAAAAAATTTGTGATTAAGAATAATTTATGAATTTTAAAATAACACTCCTGAAATTATATGATCTTTTGTAATTATTGTATTAACAATATAATGCAAATTAAAATAAAAATGATATTACATATGGGCAGTGATTCTAAGTATTGTGAATTTTGCATGCATGACACATTTGATGTATCGTATCTTTGTAAAAAAAAAATGATTTAGATGAATGTATTTTAAAGATACTGTTTCAGATTGTGTTGATTTCAATATTAATATGTACTTAAATTTATAAAAAAAAATTATAAATTCAAGTACATTATTGAAATCAACACAATCTGAAAATTTGACATCTATTGTAAAAATATATTCTCCTAGCTCAATATTTTTGTTTACAAAGATGCATAAAATTTTTAAATGTCATGTGTGCAATATGCACTGTACTGTAGAGTTGTCCAATGTGTAATAAATATGTATATAAACATGTACTAAATACGTGTAGGAACACAATATAAACAAGTAATAAATACGTGTAGAAACATAATATAAACATGTTATAAATACGTGTAGAAACACAATATAAATGTATGGGAATACATTATAAATGCGTGTGGGAACACGTTATACACATGTATGTGGATATACGTAATATACACGTATGTGATGCGTAATAAACACATATCAGGATACATAATAATAATGTATGTAGATATACGTAATATACACATATGTGGATATACATAATATCCACATATGTGTATATTACACGTATGTGATACATAATAAACAAGTATCTGGATATGTAATAATAACGTATGTGGATAAACATAATAATAATGTATGTGGATACATAATAAACACGTATGTGGATACATAATAATAACGTATGTGGATATATGTAATAACGTATGTGAATATACGTAATATTAACATATAAGGATATGTAATAATAATCTATAACAATACGTAATAATAACCTTTTTTATAACGGTTGGTATACCGTTTTGCGTAATAATTACGTATGGCCTGACACGTAAAGATTACGTATTGCTTGATAAGTAAGAATTACGTATTTGTGCTACCTGAGATGTCTTGACAACTTTCAAAACAATTGAGAGGGATCACTCAGAAATGCTGAAATTTTATTTTTTTTAATTGAGGTGTCCAATAGGCTGTCTTCAATCACATGATGCAACTATACACATGTATTCCTTATTCATCTCCAATTACATGAAACATGAATAAGGAATTTTTTACATGTCTATTGTCATGAGTGAAAGCTGTGATTACACAAAAAAAAAAAAAAAAAAAAAAAAAAAAAAAAATTCCCTCATATTAGTTTTTTTAGGAATTCCCTGATTTTTGCAGAATGTTGATATTCCATGATGTTTTTCTAATTTCCCTGAATTCCAGGTTCTGTTGCCACCCTGTAGCAGTATACCCATTCTTCATACAGAATACATAATATAAAAAATCTTAAAATTCACAATCATGTGCAAATTCCTATAATATTCTAAATGATATTGTTATTCAAAGCATTCTATATTTTAAATGAATGTTCCTAAAATTAAGTTTAAGAATCTCTGTTCTTGCTATACAAAATTATCTTCACAGGAAGATCTGAAGAATGACATATCCTGGTCCTGTATGTAAACAAATTAAAAAAAAAAATGAAATTAAATCAACATATTCTAAAATAAAAGTGCTAAAATTGCTTGGGAAGGTAGTACTTATATTCTTGAATATTAGGAGATATATCCATACTACAATATATGTTTTAAAAATATTTGCCAAAATAAAACAGATAACATAGCAAATTGGAAATATTGATAATCCCTGTAATCTTTAAACCCAAAGGCCATAATTGATATAATCCAGTCAAAAAAGCAATTTCAATAAAATATATTTTATATACATTTCTTTACTGTTTAAACCGGAAAAGATTTAATAAAAATCAACTGCCACATAAACACATTGGATCTAAATCCGTTGCTGTGCGACATGATATAATTTTCTTCAAATAAATTTACGGAAAAAAATATCGGCTGCATAATGCTATGTCTATGGAGGGTTTAATTGTGCATTTTTAATTAATATCTAGACGATCCCTGGTCCTAGAAACTCGAAACATGGACTCAATTTTAAGTGGGGATATTACAAAGCTATCCACAGAGTTTCATGAAATTCAGTTCAACCATTCTTTCATGATGATGAGACAAACATACAGGTTTTCAATTTAATTTGTATAGATGTAATGAGACAAGTATACAGGTTTTCAATTTAATTTGTATAGATGTAATGAGACAAGCATACAGGTTTTCAATTTAATTTGTATAGATGTAATGAGACAAACATACAGGTTTTCAATTTAATTTGTATAGATGTAATGAGACAAACATACAGGTTTTCAATTTAATTTATATAGATAAGCATCTTCTGATTTGACTTGTAAACATGAGAGGGTTGCCATGATCGTTTTATAATATTGGTGTTGATAAATATGAACACTATTTATAAAATAAAGATAATATTTTAACAACTTAGACCCTCCCTGAAAAAAGTTTGATTTCTAATGAAACCACAAACCCAAACTAGATTACTAAAATGCACCAATGTAAACTTGAAAAAATTAGTATTTCTATATTTATTCTTACCTCTAATGAAGTGTCTCTACTTCTTAAGCCAACTACACCTGTCTGCAAAGCTCTCTTGTTCAGTAGAATGGTATAGGGAATTCCCATTTCATCAAGCCTGAAAATAAATATTTGCTCTTTAATAAAGTAAAATAAAATTTCCTTATGATCCTCCCAATGCAGCTCAAAGAAGCAATTCACTTTGAGTTACTATGTTATTGTAGACCTGAAATTAATAAAAATAACGTAAAACATTGGAATGCAATTTTATTACGTTTATCATCAAACATCAGCCACACGACTTGTGTAATTCCGATTGCTAACTTTTTTTTACAAACTTATAATATAAACATTTTGACTTGACCATTGAGTTTAATTTATACTGTTACATTAAGCCATGCTATAAAGGAACGTCCTTGTTCACAATTAAACACAGTTTATAATTCACATTTTGTTGACTACTATCATCATTATCTCCATCGCTGTAAACAGTTCGAATCCATGCCCACATCAGTGGACTAGAATTGAGTTTGGTACATTAACAATAACAAGCGGTTCTTTATCTTAGGTCTTTGTACTAAACTCAGTCTGTTCAGGTAATTGTCACACAACAACAGCATCACCTACTGAATATTGGTATGCTGTTGAGCATCATAGCTCGATTTCATGTTATCCTGTGCGTGGGCAATATTTTCTCTAGATATGGCATAATCAATAATTAATATTCGATAATAAACAATATTCGATATGGCATAATCATCAAATGTTGGCAACCGTTCTTGAGGGAAATTGACTGGTCTACTTCCTGGCATTTCAAATGGATTCATAGTAGCAGTATTAATATATCCTATTTCGTTTGGTTTCATAGCAACACACAACTGAAATTCATTTACTAAGTTACATAAATGTTGACGTTGAGCATGAGTGATAATACAACTAACATTTATTTAATTACATTAAATAGGTTCTCTATTTGGAACTTCAGCCGTAAAATTTTTTGAACATGTGTTTTCAATATCGAAATTAATATTACTGTCTTGTATAATATCAGATGACTGCATGCCTTGTCCACCCTTTACCAATTGTAAATTTTCAAACAATCGGTGCTTGTGATTTTCCATCTCTGACCAAATCCACATCATGTTGATTATCATCAAAACTGTTACATGAAATTAAAGCACTTTCATGTTCCTTCTTGGTGATCAAAGTTACTAATTGAACTGCATGAGGCATAATGGAAACTGATTCACCCATTTTAAGAACTACCCATTGAGGTGCATCATGTACTTGAAAATCAATTTCATCTACATGTATCAACTTGCACTTTCCTTGTTTTCTAATCATTATTAAGACAGGTGAATCAATAACACTGTCTTAATAATGACAGTGTTATTGATTCACCTATGTAAAACTGTACATCCTTTAATTGCACTTTATCGATTATTACACTTGCAGTTGCTTTTCCAAATGGTTCTTGTAACCCTCCAATATCAAGGATCAATGTGGTTTATCATTGCTGAAACTAATATTCATTGTCTTAGCAAATTTGTGTTTCATTATTGAAACATCAGCAGCAGTGTCTATAAGGGCATCCATATTGCTTCCATTAACACGAATAACTTTGTGTCAAAAGCAGCATTATGATCGTCTGCTATGATTTTTCCCCATTGTTTTCCCCCCAGAACAGAGTCTAAAATGTTTATATCTATCGTTGTATATTATCGTTTGTTTTTATTTTCATTATTCTGTAATGAAGTGAGTGGAAACAGTGGATTTGTTATTATAGAACTTGAAAAAGGATGGAATCTTGTAAAAATGCTGTAATTTGGTGAATTCTAAATAAAATGCTGTTTCCGTTAGCTAATGATGTCAGTTATTTAAATATATGGAGTCAGATTAAAATAAACAGAGAATGACAGAATAATTTTTTTGGGAGATTCTCACAACACTTTGCTCTTGTATTCAATAATGGATGAGATTTCTTTGGACATTCTTTTGTATCATGTCCTTCTTTCTTGCATGAAGTGCAAAATTTTAATCTTTCAGGTTTTGTACAATCTCGAGCAAAACGACTTTTTCCATAACAGTTATAATACATATTTTGGTCTGCAGGTTTACTTCAATCGATATATTTCTTCTTATTTGTATCTTGTTCATTCTTAATAAAATTTTCTCTTGTAACCCAATGTATATTTTTACTTTCATTAAATGATCCAAATCCAGTCTGCCTTTTGAATGTATTTCTGATCTCTATATATTCGTCTATTTTCTCAGCTAATAAAATAGGGAAATACAATTTTGTCCACTGATCAATGTAATGTTCTCTAATTTCATCTGGAGCTTTTAGTTTTATTCGATTTGCTATAATCAGGTCCTTTAGCTGTTCAAATGTATTCACTTCCAAACCTGCAATCCAACCACTAAAATATGTCTCTAATTTATGATAAAATTTGTCTCCGATATATAGATGAGAATAAAACAGTTGTCTTAATTTCTTTGGACTTAATCTATATCTTTTGAGTAGTAATATTTTAATATACTCCTATTTTTCTGCCTTATCTTCTAGTTCCCTCATAATCATCTCTATGTTTTCAACAGGTAACTGATCAACTAAACAGGCAACCCATAATGAATCTGGTATCTGCACTTGTTTCATTACTCATTCAAAATGGTCTAAAAATAAAATTAATGTCTTCATTTTTCGGATCAAACTTATGAATCTGTGATTTCCAATCAAGTAATGTTTAGCGAAACTTTTCATTTAATACTCCTGTTTCAAATGTACAAGTATTTGCCAACATTTCAAGCCTTTTAAGTTCTAATTCATGCTTGTGATTTTTCTTATACTGTCTTTGAGCCTCTTTTTCCTTTCCTTCCTAATTGTGATTTATTTCAGCCAATTCAACCTTGTGTCTTTTAGCTACCTTTTTTTGGTCATTGATCAAATTTTCTAACACACCTTGGACCCTATCTTCTTCATAATTTTCATTATTTAAAATCAATTTAAAATCAATTGAGTGTAGGAATTTTTAATTCATCCATTTTATTTTGGCCAAGTCCCTCAGTAATACGGCACAGTTCATCTTTGGGGCTCAGAATAAAAATGACATATTTCAAAAACCCACATTTATAAAAAAAAAAAACACTCGAATATCATTTGACTATCCTACTATTGCAGACTCGTAAATAATAAAAATAATTTGCAAAAATAACACAAAACATTGGAACACAATTTTATTACGTTTATCTTTTGCATTGCATCATCGAACAGCAGCCACTGTCAGCAGCATGATAGTCACATGGCTTGTGTCCTATTCTCATTACTAACTTCTTTTACAAACATATAATATAAGCATGTTGACAGTGAGTTTAATTTATACTGTTACATTACGGCTATTATAGTAGAATTCTTTATTTTCCCCATAAGATAGTTATACAGCAAAATGCTGGACAATTCAAACAGTTCAACAAGCAATAAAAAAATAAATAAAATAAAGAGCTTTTTTGCAGATATCTGGATTTCAATCTTCAGTTATACAGTTAATAATATTTTTTCTGTGGATTTTTAACATTCAATGTACATTATAAATAATATAAGCTGAATACATGCATTGTTACAGTGAATAATATAATCCAACAATGTTGTATAGGAAAGGTGCAAAAGAAAGAAGAGATGACTAGAAAAATAATCTTTGTTTGCTTACACATTACAGGAATTTCTTATTTTACCAAAATACCCCATAATCTTTTCCCTGGTCACACTCATCCAAACCATACTGTCAAGACATCACAATGCCACTGACAGTACGGTTTGGATGAGTGTGATCATTTTCCTTAAAAGTCACTTATACTAGTTGGTGTGTAAGACAGGTGCTTATTGGAAAAAATGCAGTTGGATGATGTCTCAATTTTAAAAAAGGCTAGTACGATGAGCTGGCAATCTGAAAATAGTAACTGTTCATTTGAAATGTAAGGAGATGAAAGATGATGAGTAAAAACGGAATGCAAGCTATCCCAAAGCTGTCAGAAGGTTACTCAACGTTCAAAGCCAGATAAAGAATCAAGGTGTGTTCCCCATCTTTGCAATTTTTGTGGAAAATCTATGCATGCTAATAAAGACTGTCTAGCTTTAAAAGAATTTGTAATGCGTGCAAAAAGGAGGGACATTGTGCTTGAGTTTGCAAAATTCAGGGAGATTACTCCTAAAACTCTATCTTTTCTAGGATCAGTAACTGATAGCACACAAAAATTTGACTGGTCAGTATCAATTGTTGTTAAAAGTAAAGAAGAGAAGCTTGTAATTGGTCCGGGTGCTGATGTGAATGTCATTCCTGAACAGGTTATGGAACAGGCTTTTTTCCTAATGTTCACTTAACTGAATCAGATAGAAAAAGTAGATAGATCAGATAAAAAAAAATGTTTACTATTTAACAGTATCATTAGAGGCAATCACAATATAATGATGTACAACTACAGAACATTGTCTCAATTTGCGAGTGTGCTTTTCGCAGAAGCAAACATTCCCCCATAGTCAAAGGTACTGTTAACTGGTTATCATCTGCTCACACAATTTTTTGTCACGGGGAAAATAAAAAAAAAATTCCAATCCCATTTGTATATCAAGGATGAACAATATATTGTATACTACACATATATGTCAATAAAATATCACAAACAGAAGGACACAAACACAAGAACAAAGACATCACAAACAGAAGGATACAAACAAACTGTTATATGCAATTTGTAGAGAGTCAAGTTTTAAGACAAAGTTAATTTTATCATAAACTAAAAAAACTTACATTTTTTATTCAATGAGTATTTTTTCTATTTTGGACAGGACTCTTTTTGGTTATGGGCATCAATGCATTGGCATAGTTACACCATTGCATTGAAATGCAATCCAATTTTTAGGTTTGTTCCATTCCAACTGCATACTCTAGACTTGGTCTGAACCAGGGTTCCCACTAAGTCAGGAAAAGAGGGGGAGAATTTCTCTCCTTCCAAAAAATTTTGGGAGAGATTTTCTGTTATAAGGAGAGACACTTAAAATTTCATTTTTTTTTTTACCATGCTAATTTAAGTAATAAAAAAGAAAGCATTAACTATAACTCATATTCATCGACATTTAAATTTTTTAATTCTTAAAACTTTTCACTGCATAATGAGGAACTCTCAACAACTGCTAAAGGTACAGTTTGGTGAAAAAGAAATGCAGCCTTTAGAATGTTGGGGGGGGGGGGGGGGGGGGGGGGGGGGGCTCAGCCCACCTTGGGAAATTATTGGGGGGGGGGGGGGCGCTTGGGCCCACACAACTCCATGCCTATGCATTCAGCAGCAGATAAAATGTTATTTGGGAGCAGGTCTACGAAGTTTAGGAGCGGCTCATCATGAAAATTTTAGCAAAATACATTCATCAATATAAAGTAAACAAATTAAGAAACAAAACACAAAAATATTTTCTAATACTGGGATGCATTTATATACTGGAGGCAGACCACTTCTCAGGGACGTATAACATCAATACATTTTGTGTCCTCATAATACGTAATTGTTATTACAAATTAGGAAATAATTACAAAATCGCTAATGCAGAAAATTGGAATCAGTTTAATCTCATTTTGATGCTTGGATCCTTAATTAAGTTTCAGTAAGAAATAACATACATCACAAAATAATGTGTACATCCAGACTCGTCTGGTGTATCATTATTGAAACTCATTAGAGACAAAGGAATACATTTATGCAAAAGCTTAACTTGTGAAAAAGGTCGTTGCACGCAAGCTAACACACTTAACATAACAAATTTTAAACACACTGAACCAGGGTTCCCACTAAGTCAGGAAAAGAGGGGGAGAATTTCTCTCCTTCAAAAAATTTTGGGAGAGATTTTCTGTTATAAGGAGAGACACTTCAAATTTCATTTTTTTTTTTACCATGCTAATTTAAGTAATAAAAAAGAAAGCATTAACTATAACTCATATTCATCGACATTTAAATTTTTTAATTCTTAAAACTAACATTCTTTTAACATTCTTACTAACATTCTTTTTAAAAATTAATTAGGAGTCGTTTAAGTATTAAGTAAGCACATTTTTGGTAATTTTATAGCTCCCCCCCCCCCCCCCCCCCACACACACTTGTTAGCAAAAATACTCGAATTCCTGACTTCCCCCATGCTTATGTTATGATTTTATTTGTTGACATAAAAACGTCTACATGGGTTATTTTATGTAAAATGACTCGCATGTGAATTTACGATTTTTTTGTCTGTAAACTGCAAAAGTCGAGGGCCGACTGTATTTATTTTATATTTGATTTTTAAAATCATTTTATGATCAATTTTCATGCAGCAATAGCAATTAAAAACTTTAACGATTTTTGATCGCCGAAGGCGAATATCGACGAAAACTATTTCACTAGGCAAATAGAATTAGGTAATAAATTTGACTTTATGTTTGAAAATGGATTTTTTTTTTTTTTTTTTTTTGTATTTTTTACAAAACTTGCAGAACATAAGGATTGCATCGTCCTTCTGTTGAATCTCAAGCCAGTCATGTGATTTTAGCCATTTTGTTTGACTCGACTTTTTTCTTTTTGTTTTCAAAATAGCCCTTTATTTCATAAATAATACGTTTGTAAAATAATTTTTCTGTATAAAACGCGAAACAATTACAAACACTGTAGTCGATGCAAACAGATTGGAAAAGTGGGAAATATTTTTCAAATTAAACGAGGTATGCCGAGGATAGCGTACAAATGCAGATTTTCGTGATGCTGCTGCAAAATGACCTTTCATTTTATTAATAATACGGTAGAAAAATGGTTTGGTTTTTATTATTTGTATATTAAACGACATAATTATAAAAAAACTCAGTCGATGCAAATATATTGTGAAAATGGCAAAAAAATATTCATTGGTCATCTCTCCTCAGAAAATGTGGGAATCGCCGTATGCGAACGCCGTTTTCGCAATTGCGGAGAAACAGATTTTCAGATCATGTAAGAAAGGAATGTCTCTGATAAAAAATTCGTTGCTTTGTTCAAATTTTGTAACATTTTTTGGGCATATATGGCCAATTTCATGACATTTTTGGGATTTTTGTAACCTGTAGACATACTGTGTACGGGGGAAAGGATTTTCGTCCGCGGAAAGAAGAAAATTTCTCGAGCAAAACACAAAAAATGCGGGAAGTACGCGGAAAGAGCATAATTCAAATCCGTGAAAGAATCCTATAAAAAAAAGCAAAACTTTATTTGATCGAATTTGCCACCCGCGCAAGCTGAGGGGACACTTATAGTTTTCTATAAAATATCTCTCTAATTAGAAACACGTAGTACTTTAGTGTACCCAAATCGCGATTGACTGCGATTCAGACGTAACTACGAAATCGCGGTCCGCGACCTCTCGGCAATCGGCCCGCGATTCGCAACAACGAGGCAACTGATCGCGATTTGCGGTCGCGAAGCAATCGGCCCGATCTCCGATGCCCGATCGGGATCAGACATCGGATTTCTCGGTATCCAATTTGAAGGAAAAAATAATTTCAGGCCGGAACTGGAGAGAGAGAAATTCTCGCGCAGTCTAAATTCTTACGCGAGATTTTTCATGGATTTCGCGAGAATCTCGCGGGTTCGCGCTGAAATGGGAACCCTGGTCTGAACACATTCCAACTGCATACTTTAGATTTGTTCCAGACACATTCCAACTGCATACTTTAGACTTGCTCCAGACACATTCCAACTGCATACTTTAAACTTGCCCAAGACACATTCCAACTGCATACCTTAGATTTGTTCCAGACACATTACAACTCATTAGACATATCTCAGCTGTGACTCACTCAGAGTGTAATTTAAATTTCAAAATGCAGTTTTTCATTTGATTTGTTTTAAAGGATTGAGAAATTGAAAAAAGTCATTTCATCAATAAGAAATTAAAAAAAAAAAGAAAGAAAATGTAGCAGTTTTTGGGGTTCTATTCAATAAGGGAAATTCAGAAACCTACTTTGAATTACCTATGACTGTCCTCCGTTTTAATTCTTATCTGATGGAAGGGAAACTATCCCTCCCCCCCCCTTCCATCAGATACAAATCAAAACATTAAAATTCTAACCCATTTACAATTTGTTATTTCACCATTTGAGTCTATCATTGTCCAGAATCAAAGGATTGAATCATGGTATTTCATTCCTACCTGCTCCATTGGGAATGACAAGAACTCATATAAGGAAAAACAGCAACTTGGCATTTCTTTAGTTCTTTAGCTAAACGGTCTGTCAACTGCCTCCCCTGAGGGCTGTTCTTGACATCCACTGATAAGCAGACCTTGTAAGGTGCTAGTTTCACATGCAACTGGAACAGCTGGAAAAAACAGTGCTCAGAATGAAAGGCAGTCTCAGGAGAATAAAGAAAAAGAGAATTCCTCAAAATATCCCCCAGGTAATACAAAATATCCCCCTATCCTCCACACTTCATTAAAGGAGATGTGTTTGTTGCTTTTATATGTTTTCTTAATAAACAAATAAATAAAACAATGTAGTAATTAAAAGAATTTTTTTTTGTTAGAATGTGAAGCTACACACAACTTTCTGAAGAATTCAAACTGCAGAATTGAGAAACTGAACTTTTCGTGAAAAACTGAATATCATAAAAGATAGTTGACCAAAACCAGTGTTGGGCAAATTACAAATAAAAACAAGGAAATGTATTCATTATCACCACACTGAAGAATATGAAAAAACTAAATGGCTTACAGTCTGTAAAGGAGAATCCAAATTATTCTGTTGGCCATGCATTTTCTTTTCCACAGAGAGAAGTGGTTGCTATAATTTCTCTCTGTGGTTAATAAAGGTCTTGGGAGATTTAAATAATTTCTATAATTCTTCAAAATGGCTAGTGCTCTGAGGAGCATATAGCTTAAATTAATTGAAATTAATTAATTGAAAACATTTAGAAAATCATAATCTAATTTGAACTTAATGATCAATTTCAGCATTGAAAAAAATAAAGACTTATCAGAGAAACGTCCAAGGTCAAAGCAGATCGTCAATGATGTCCTTGCTCTCTATCCAAAAAGAACTTATTGCTAATATGATAAAGAATAGTAAAAATAAAAGATTGGAATTTATGTATGGGTAGGTCCAACAGTAGTAATAAGTGATTTAAAATAATATATTTCATGTTGTTATATCCCAGAACTAAATGCAGAGTAAAGTTAGAATTAAATGCAGTCCTAAAACAAAATAGCATCATATGCCACTGTTCCAGATGCTATACTTTTGTGATACTGCATTTACTAAAATAGCATCTGATAAATAATTTTTAACTGAAACAATTCTAATGAAAGCGAAATGCCCCAAATAAAAAGAGATACTCACATTTGTAGCACCACCTTCTCGCCACTTGTCATCCAGTGAATTGCTGAGATATGCAATGGTAGCCAAGTCCAGTTCAGTTTGGCACATAACAAGTGACGATTCGGAGCATTGGTCGACTTTGCGCAGGGTCACTGATTCCAGCTTTTCCTTTCCCCATGGAAATTTCATCATCAAAAACATCTGTTGGTCACCCGCCGCGGTTTCACTCACATCCGACATAGAAAACTTGGAGGGTATGCTGGAAAACTAATGCATTCATTTCATTTTCATAAAATTCATTTGGTAAAACATGCATACTGTTTTAACAAATGCAAACTGCTTTCTTACAAGATAATGGAAATGGTGCTCTTTAATAAAACATTATCACAGGGAAAGAAATTTTCAATGTTACAAGAAATACATTGCTTTTTACTTTCCTTATATACATAATGTATAAGGAAAGTATTGTGACGAGGTCGAAAATTCGAATTCGAGTTTTCGACGGGAGAGCACGTTTCAAGCATCCCTGATCACGAATCAAACATTTTTGAAGTGATGTCTGTGTGTGTGTATGTGTGTGAAAGTATGTGTGTGTGTGTGTGAAAGTATGTGTGTGTGTGTGTGTGTGTCAGTGAGTCTGTGGAGACGATAACTGACGAACGAATGGACCGATTCGAACCAAATTTGGTACAAAAATCACAATCCGTAAACACTGGAAGCCTATTGTTTTTATACGTAATCGAATGTTCAGAACCCCCCTAAATTTTTGAATGAAATTTTGAAAAAATCGTCAAAAAATCAAAACCGCTAATAAAGTTACGCAAATAGACATTTCTTATGTGATTTTTCATTAGAAAACGATTGGCATAAATTTTAGAACGCTAACATGAACCGTTCTCGAGATATTGTACATTTTTCAAAAAAATTATGAAAAAGTCACATAAAAAAAAAATTCCTATTGAGAAACATGTTCACTTTTCATATGTAATACCATGCGATAAATTGAGTGACATCATTCTCGTGGATCTAGCTCGTTCCATTCATGAAAAAATATACTTTGAATAATACTTTTGTATTTGAACGCCAATAATCATTTATCTGCTGTAAGAATAACTTTTTTCTTAGTGCATAGCGCTTGGCGAGATTTTGGCGACGAATTTGGCGGATTTTTTGAAATGTTGCCAAATTAATGAAAATCTCGCCAAATGGATAAAAATGATGCTAAATCAATGAAAATGATGACTAATTGTCGAAAATTCAATATCATGGAAAGAATATTAGTATCTACTATAAGAAAATCCTATTTTTTTACTGTAAAAGTAGTAAATTCATTACATTATATAAGGAAAGTCATGTGTTGCCCACATCAGATTTTTTATGACAATGATGAAGGACATTTTTATATACATTTTTTTATTGTAATATGCTGATAAATAAAATCTACATTAATTAAATTACATCTTTATTAAAATGCACAATAACTGTAAAAAAAAAAGTATTGTGAAAATTTCCAATCTTGGATTGAAAGAGTTACACATTTTACGTGTCACTAAACATGGATGAATCATATTTTTAATGGCATCTAAATGTCTGTGGTCTCTCAAATAAAACAACATTTGGTATGAGTATTCAATCAGTATATGTATTAAAATTATTTTCAGAGAAGTTAGGCAAAGGAAAGGACAGCAATTTGTAATTAAGTAAATAATTATGTTAAACTTCTTAAGTAATTTTATGCTTAGTATTTTATTTAAAAGCTAATGACAAAATTTACAGAATTATTGTTGTAGTATTAGTATGGCTTCATGAATAAAGCAACACAACTAATATAGTCTTTCTAATTTTATTCACTTCTAACACTTAACACATCTACAACGAAACAACTACACACTTCTTATTTACATTATATACATGGAAGATAGCTAACAGAATTTAATATCCTCAACATGCCCTATAGCAGCAATCATTGTAAACCCTTGTTTACATGTACACCTGAACTCGCAAAGAATTCTCGAAAACCAAAGAACGTTTAAACAATATATGCTCACAAATAAGGGGACACTGTGTCGATGGTTTTAAGACTGAAACTCTGTGAGAATATCCTTGTCTGGGGGCCCTGGTATGTTCAATAAGCAAAAAGCATATATTTTTTAAAATTCATGACAATTCGACTATTCATATATCATATGGATTCCATTCATAGTTGGTTTGAAAGAGAATTTTATGATCTTTCAATGGCATTAAGATGGAAACTCTGAAATAATATTTTTGGCCACTAAGGAAGACATTTGTGTGAAAATTGTACAAAAACGTAAAATAACTAAACACTAATTTGAATTAAAAAAAAAAAACTAACGCCAAGAAGCATCATCCAGAGTCCTGAAGTACCTGTGTCGTCTCCAATTTCATGTCCGTACAATGTTTAGATTTACCGCTATGGATAACACAGACATCGTTATTATTATAGGCTGTATCAATGTTGCATATGTTCTACAGTATGTTGTGAAAGAGGCTTATGAACCTAATCAAAATGAGATTTCAAACACCAATGGAAATTGAGAGTCTACATGACTTATTATGCCTGCGAAGACATGCCAATCTTGAATTCTTCCGGATATCAGGAGGGTTCTCAGGAGTATCAAGGAAAATAACTGAAGAATTCATGTGAAATTTGGTTTGATTATTGTAAGTGGCACACACACACAAAAAGTCATTTAATTTTCAGAGAGATTGAGTTAAGGATATATTTTTATCTTTAAAATTTTATTTAACTTGATCTGGTTTACATTCAAACATTTGAGGTCCAAAATATTCAGGTTCTATTCATCACAATATTGTGACATTCGGTATGACATTTTTTTTGTGTGGTACATTTCAGTTCTTCTGATTTAGAAACTTATTATGCTAGCCAGTCTTGCAATCGCAATAGGAATGTACCTGTTTTTTGAGACTAACTGGAAAATAAGGGTAAATAGAAAATCTAAATTTAATATATACCTCTCTTTTGGTGTGCATATATTAATTTCTTCGATTTCGAACCATATTGGTCTATCCTGTCTTGGGCCCGCTTTAGAAATTCACCCATTTTTGTAGAATAACTCGAGAATAGGAGAATCTAAAAATTCTAAGTTTAACATGCCTTTGTCATTTGTGGTATATTACACATTCTTTTAAAGAAATTTTAAAAAATGTGGTTATTACTTATGTAGATAAAGCTAGTAGAAACTACTCTATCATTTGTAAATATTATTACAGGGTTTATACTCAATTTTGAAAACAAAAATTAAAGAGATTTTATAGAGTTTTTAGAGGCATATAAAATTTTTTTAAGGAATTTATAGATTGCACGCTCAAACCCTCTATTTTATATCAGCATTATTTTCCAAAGAAAAATATGATCCAAAAAAATTAATTAACACCTGTGCAGTTGCTTAACTTACAAATTTTTTTTAAATAATTCCAATATAGAATCAAGTGCTATATATTAATCTATATAAATAAAATTGAAAATCTGTCTGTCTGTCTGTACTGTCATCACGGGAGAACGGTTGAACCGAATTTCATGAAATTTTGTGGGTAGCCTGGAAATAGCCCCACTTAAAATTTAGTCTATGATTTGAGTTTCTACGACCAGTGGTTCTCGAGATATTAATAAAAAACTAAACTTTCATTTGTCTTATCATCATGAGAGAACGGCTGAACCGAATTTAATGAAATTTTGTGGATAGCCTTGAAATAGCCTCCCATAAATTTTGTCCAAGTTTGGTGTTTCTAAGACCAGGGGTTGTCGAGATATTAATGAAAAATGGAACTTTTTCCTAGGAGTTCTACTCTCTAACTCCGTGGTTTATCCAAACGGAAAGGGTGAAAATCATTTGTTTAAAATGTCAAAGTGAATTAAAACTTTATTTCCGAGTTTGGTGGAGGACTTTTGCGCAAATTAGTCACTATCTGAAAGCATGAATTGTTTGAAACATGAATTTAAATGGAAAATCATCTAAGCATTTACTCAACAATGAAAAGTATAAAGAAATCAAAATGGTTATTTAATGCATTTTATGAGGAAGATTCTATCTTGTATCATGTTACTCAGCAACAAAATTAAATTAAATGTGTTTGTTAATACTTATTATTATTTTTTCTATTTGAATAATAAATAAATGGATGTAAAAATATATTTTATAAATGAACGGTTTAATTTTTCTTTTATTATATTAATTGTGGACTACGTACATTACTTTCATTTATTTTGGCACAAAGTTTTCAAGCTCATATATTATGTTTAGCTAATAAAACTCATATATTGTGTTTACCCAATAAATTCATTTAGCCGATTGTTGAAACAGAAAAAGAGTAGAACGGGTATATCTTCTAGTACAATTTTAGTGTTTTCATTTAGTATATACAAATGGGATCAGGATGTTTTATTCTTCAGATCTGCAAATTCAGAGCTATGAATTTTGCAGAATATTGCTAACTTAGCAACTTTTCTTAAACGTTACCAAATTGACGTTACCAATTAAATATCACCAAATTGATAAAAATGACGCAAATCAATGAAATTAAATTTGTTTTTTTAGAAGGGAGTACTGAAACGATGTTTAGGTAGTATTTGTTGGCCAGTCCATCCATACTACTTAGTAACACATTTAGCGAATTTTTAAAATGTCACCAAATTGATAAAAATGTTTGCAAATCCATAAAAATATCTTGAAATTGATGAAATTGCGCTACATAAATGAAATTAATTGTGTTTTGTTAGGGGATACTATTGTGATGATGTTTCGTCAATTTGTCGCAAAATGGGACTGTCAGTTAGTTCTACAGTCTCACTTGGCAATTTTTTAAAATGTCGTTAAATTGATGAAAATGTTGCCAAATCTTCCATGGAGATAGAATTATTCAGACGATATGATTTCCATCAATTCATTTGAAGCAAATGATATCATGTCATTTAGCAACGGATGTAAATCCAATGTGTTTATGCAGCATACGATTTTTATTAAATCTTTTCTGATTTGAATAATAAAGATATGTACATAAAATAAATTTCATTGACATTGCATTTTTGACTGGATAATATCAATTACGGTCTCCAGGTTTACACATTATTATTATTGATATTTTTGGGGAATATTGATTCAGGGATTATTGATATTTTCAAGTAATTATGCCATTGCTTTATTATGACAAAAATTGTTTAAACTCATATATTGTAAGTTGTACGAGTAATCTTCTACAAATGTACGGGTATATTTTCTAATCTACGAAAATATAAGTAGTACAGGTATATTGGCATATATTTTAATATATATTGGCATATATTGGAATCAATTATGACCTTCTGGCATAAAGATTAAGGGGATTATTGATATTTTCAATTTATTACATCATCTGTTTTATTTTGGCAAAGATTTTTGAGACTCATATTGTAATCTTCTACAAACACACTGGCATATTTTCTAATCTGTGACAATATAAGTAGTATGGGGATATATATATATATATATATATATTTGAAATGTAATAATAAGAATTATGTAAAAATAAAAAAATACAATTCAAGTAATATTAACATCACCATAGAAGCAAATTCAAAGCCATAATGCCGATAAGAGAAAAGAACAGCACCATCCCAAATTCGATGATTAATTAGAATTAAATTCATCGTCAGGTCTGAGTATTTAATTCCAATTAACCCAAACAAATGCCTGTTTCAGATTAAGCAATAGTACATTACTATAAATACTTAAACTCAGACTACAGGCAACAAAAAATGAAAAAAGGATACATTAAGAAAATTGTATTACCATGCGGCATGAACCATTCTTCTACCACGTGTATACACGATCAACCTCAACAGCTTAATCTAGAAGCACCGGAATGAACAAGTCGAAATTCTACCAGGGAGGCAGTACGAACGTTCACGGAGTTACTCCCAAACCCGTCCAGTGAGTCTAAGCTGGAGACTGGACAAGCAATTCAGAATACAACTTCCCAAATATGCAAACATGAATATGAATCAAAGATGAAAATTCCTACTAAACAAGTAATTCATATGAAAAATGGATAATCGAGAATGCCACTATACACCATTATAAGGGCGCTCAAAACGTAGTTTCAATACTGACAAAAGTTACATTTTTTTGCGAAAATAAAATTCAAAACATTAATGTTAATGCATCTTATTTTCCTATTTTTTGATTTTTCTAATGTTTTTGACTTAGTTTATTATTTTTCATTTTTATTTATATAATTAATAATTATATATAATATATATATATATATACATACATATATATATATATATATATACACACATACACACATACATACATATATATATATATATATATATATATATATTTTTTTTTTTTTTTTTCCCCTACTGTATGTTAGTCACTATAATTGGGAATGTTTTTCTAGGATGTTATCGAGTGAAATTTGATGCACTGAGTTGATAATTTTAATAACAAACTTGGGGGGATATGCATTGTTAGTCGCTGTACTCAATAATTCCATAAAGTGCGCTAATTTATAATCTTCATCACAAATTTTATTGATTCTAAGAGCCTGGTTTATTATAATATTTCTAAATACAGATATATGCAAACAAGAGTCAAAATGTTGAATTTTTGATGTATTAAATTTAAAATCCTGTCTTTTATCATACAAGTTTATAACCATATTACAATTTTGTAAATTTAAATTTAAATCTAAAAAGTTTGCAACATTTGTGTCATTATTACTTGCATTTAATTGTAAATTTTTTGGATAAAAGTTTAATACTATAGGGATATTATTATTTGGGGATACACATAAAATGTCATCTAAATATCTAAACATGTGCATATTATGCAAGCTTGGATTAATGTTTTTTTCATAGAAGAATAAATACAGATTAGCTAACAATGATGAGGCACACCCCCCTTGTGGGATACCAACCTGTTGTTTAAAAAAAGTACCACCATGTTGAATATAATAGTAAGACTCCAACAAGTTATGTTTTTTTTCCACATCGCCAAATCAGCGATGAAGACTCTGCCGGCAAGCATTTTAAGGGTTGCCAGAGCAACAGAGCGAGAGCCGAGAAGAGCGAGAAGAGAGATATAGTTGTGAAGGCGGAAAGCAAGGCGCATCCTGCGTCGTGAACATTTTAAAGAGTTAACCAGTGAATTAAATGTTTAAGTGTTGTTATGTTATGTGCTTTCGTCTAAATAAATGTGGTTTGTGTTAAATGCGGATGTTTAATTACAGTTGGCTTTTTGTCGAGTGTTCTATTCAAATATAATGCAATGGAAGTTGCGAGGTTAGTGTTCTAAAAAGAAATGGCGCACTAAAGAAGAACCTCGAAAGTTTACTGGCGTAGTCGCGGTAGGATTAGTTTATTACGGAAGTAATAATCGTTCCTGGAATGAAAAACAATTTGTATGTTTCTGGTAAATAGATGAAGATACGTCCGGTATCAAGTAATTAATGCACCAGCATTATAATACGAGTGGATACGATATTGATTTTTGAAAAATTACGTTGTTATATTAACATGACATATGATGATTACAATTTTCATTTCTATTGTACGATTAAGATACGTCCGGTATCAATTAATTAATGCACCAGCATTATAGTACGAGTGGATATGATATGTCAATTTTGAGTGTATTTGTTACAGAAAATTAGTACGTCAGTGCTATTGAATACGCCAGTGTTCATGATAAAGTGGTCTTCTGTTAATACTGTTATTTGATAATTGAATACGCCAGTGTTCATCATAAAGTGGTTTTCTGTTAATTTAATTGATAATTGAATACACCAGTGTTCATGATAAAGTGGTTTTCTGTTAATACTGTTATTTGATGATTGAATACGCCGGTGTTCATGATAAAGTTGTTTTCTGTTAATATTGTTATTTGATAATTGAATACGCAGTGTTGTGATAAAGTAGTTTTCTGGTAATACTGTTTCTTTTAGTAAATTTAAACAATTTAGAGATAAATCAGTTAACTTCCCTCGTGATCAGGTATGGCATTTCTTGCGAAAGGTAGAAAAGAGGATTTGATGGTTTTGGCGGAAGAATTGGGGATAATTACTAAACCTGAATTTAAAATTTTGGATTTGCGTAGAGAAATTCTTGGAAGTGAAGACTACGACGAAGAATTTACGAAAGAACTCCTCTTTACTATTATTAAAGAAAGAAAAGATCAAATAGAAAAGGAGGAAAAAGAAAGAAAAGATCAAATAGAATTTGAGTTAGAAAAGCTCAGAATCGAAAGGGGTGTTACTCAAGATTCTACGTCCTTAAATTTAGGGAGTAGTGAAAGATCAAAAAGCAGTTTCGAATTGATAAAATTGATGCCAAAATTTGACTTGAAGAATGATGACATTATGTTATATCTCACACTTTTTGAGAGACAAGCTAAAAGAGCCCACGTAGACATGATGGATGGGGTGTCAAGTCTGTTGCCACTTTTGCCTTCTGAGATCATACAACTCATCACACGGGAGTCAGAGGAAAAGTTTGAAGATTATGAATACGTTAAGGGTATTCTATTAAAGAGATTCAAGATGAATCCAGAAAGTTTCAGAAAAAAGTTCGTGCAGCTACAGAAAGTTCCCGAGAAATCGTGGCGTGATTTCGTATTTGAATTAACCAAGTACTTTGAAGAGTGGATTGATGGTCTCGAAATTAGAGATTTTGATAGCCTAAAGAAATTGATGATTACTGATCAACTAAAGAAAAGGGTACCTGCGGAGGTACGAGAACATTTCTTAGATGAATGGTTAAAAATTGTAGCACCCAATATGTTGGCAGACAAGTTAGATGAATATGAAAGTATACGTGTAAACTATACGAAATCAACAGGTATAGTCCGGAAAGAGAAGGTTGAGTATCACCAAAGCGAATTTAGAGAAAAGGAAAGATTTGGAGCACCACCAAACATCAGAGGGGTTGGCGAAAAAATTTGGAAAAATGGAAATGTTCCAGGAAGGGGACATCAAAGTTACAAGAGCCAACCAGGTTACAATTGGAGAAATGACACTTCTAAAATCAACTATAAACCTATTTGTTTTTCATGTGGAGCTGAGGGTCATATTGGAAAATTTTGTACGTTAAGGAATAATCAGAGAAAATCACCCAACACTAATGCTCAAAGCAATCATGTTCGAACTATACAGTCTAAGGATGAAAATAACTCTCAAGTTCTGACAGCACGAATTACCGTACCGGTGTCAGTGCAGGATAATACCAAGAATAATGTGGATACCCTCCATACCATACATATAAAATGTGGAGAAACTTCACTTGTAGGCATAGTAGATTCGGGGGCACAAATCTCAGTGATACGTGAAGATTTAGTAATGGACGTTCATAGTGAAGGAGAGGGCAGAATCAAAATTGTCTCAGCTTTTGGAGAAAGTGAGATCGCTCCTTTGAAGATGATTTCGATGAAAATTGATGACAAATTACATGGAATAGTCCCCATAATATGTGCAGTTTCTAAAAAACTAACAAGTGATATGTTAGTGTGCTCTACAGCTTATGAGTCGTTGCGGGAAAATATACATTTACATGAATTGGATCAGAATATCATGATCGATAATGCTACCTATCTTGGCGAAAAGGAGGAGAAAGTAGGGTCTGACCAGGAAGTAATGAATGAAAATGGTCAAGAAGAAAATACGTGCAGTGACCATGGTACTGTGAATGCTACTCAGGTCGAGAGTGATGGGAAACAAGAGCAGAAGTCGAGTAAGGATAACGAAGTAAAGAGCTCGTTTATTCAATTGCAACATGAAGATGAGACGTTGAGAAAAGTCTGGGACTATGCAAGAAAGGGACAAAATGCATACGAGATAATTGACGAAGTCTTGGTCCATTCTGAATGGATTACGGGTGAGACAGTCAAACAAGTAGTTTTGCCGATCTGCAAACGCCAAGATGTTCTTAGAATGGCTCACGAGATTCCATTAGCTGGCCATTTGGGAGAACAAAAGACTAGACAGAGAATTAAATTTTCATTCTTTTGGCCTACCCTAAAACAAGATGTGGCCAAATTTTGTGAAAGCTGCAAGATTTGTCAGATGAGACGAGTTGTTACATACAGGGACAGAATTCCCATACAACCGATAGCGAGACCAGAAACGCCTTTCGAAGTTTGGAGTTTAGATTGCATTGGCCCGTTAGAACCTCCTTCTGGGCGAGGACATAAGTATATTATATGTGCGATAGATCTGTGTACAAGATGGGCTGAAGCCATTCCGGTTAAAGAAATCGGTGCAAAAACAACATGCAATGCATTGATGAAAATTTTTACTCAGACCGGGTTTCCAAAATTGATCTGCACTGATCAAGGAACAAATTTTACAGCAAAATTAACTGAAGCATTTTTAGGTATATTAGGGATATCTCCCAGATTTTCTACACCTGGACATCCCGAAAGCATGGGTGCTGTGGAGAGATGGAATAGAAATTTGAAAAATATGATGAACAAAAATATTCAGGAATATGGGCGGAATTGGGATATACACCTACCCTACCTTCTGTTTGCATATAGAGAAGTTCCCCATAGTACAACAGGTGTATCACCGTTTCAGCTAGTATATGGACGTCTACCCCCAGGACCACTTGCTCTACTAAAAGATGTATGGATAGGTGAAAGGAAAATTCCCACCAAGGCATCCCGAAATGTGGAGGAATATCTACATGATCTAATAGAGAAATTGAAAAAAGGACATGAGATCGCAACTGAGAAATCCGAAGTAACTCAGGAAAATTACGCTTCTAGATACAATTTGAGATCAAAGGAAAAACATTTTAAGATCGGGGATAAGGTTTTAATTTTATTGCCCTCATCCAGCCATAAGTTACAATACACTTGGATGGGTCCAGTGACGGTTATTCAGCTTACAAGGCCAAATTCGGCTGTTGTCGAATACGATGACGGAACTCGAAGAGAATTGCATGTAAACAAATTGAGACCCTACATCAATCGTATCGAACAAATCGGACTTATTTTCGACGAAGACAAAGAATTTGGAGAACTGCATTGTGTGCCTACAAACCGAGTTAACATTACGCGAAAGGAAGTAAGAAAGTATATTGAGGGGAAAACAGCGACCTTGGAAACAGAACAACGCCTACAACTAAGTTCCTTACTATGCAATTATCATGACGTTTTTAGCACTATTCCTGGACGGGCGAAGGTGGAAGGGCATTCCATCAAGGTTACCTCAGAGTGTAGCCCTAGAAAGTTACATCCATATCGTATTCCTATGTCATTGCAGAAAGAAGTGGATCGTCAAATACAAGAATTACTAAATCTAAAATTGATTGAACCAAGCGACAGCGATTGGGCGCATCCCCTTGTATGTGTAGCAAAAAAGGATGGTAGCGTCAGACTTTGCGTCGATTTTAGATTGCTGAACAGTTTTACAGTGCCCAATGCTTATCCAATGAAAGTTGCTGATGAACTCAAAATGCTTATAGGAGACTCTCAATATATCACAGTTCTAGATATGACCAAGGGGTACTGGCAAATCCCTATGAAAGAGGATGACAAACCCTACACAGCATTTGTGACCCATGCCGGACATTTTCAGTGGAGAGTGTTACCTTTCGGTCTGAAGAATGCAGGAAGCACATTTCAGAAATCAATGGACCACGTGTTGGCATCTCACCAGGAGTATTGTCGGTCTTACATTGATGATGTTGCTATATTTTCAAAAACGTGGCTCGATCATTGTCCCACATAAATGCTGTATTCAAAACATTGCGTGAAGTTGGACTAACTGTAAATCTAAACAAATGTGATTTCGGAAAAAATGAAGTGAAATTTTTGGGCCATATTATAGGATCGGGACGACATTCTCCTGACCCAGATAAGGTTGAAACGATGAAAAAATTAGCACGGCCTATTGATAAGAGGGAATTAAGGGGTATTTTAGGACTAGCTAACTATTACCGAGATTATATCCCAAATTTCGCTTCAGTAGTGATACCTTTAATTGATCTAACCAAGAAAAGAATTTATAATGTTTTACTGTATTGTGTTTTGATATATATATGTGACTATTGGTTAAGTTATAACATTTCTTATTGTAACACGGTAGGAAATATTATTGTTAAACTATTAGATTTTTTTTTCTTGAAAATATTAGGTGTTTTGAAATATACTTTAATATTGTGTTGTTAAATCAGATGTAAAATGGTGTTGTTAAACAGATGTAAAATTTAATGTATCAGTATGCGCTTTTTAAGTTGTTAGGACTGTATTTTCAATGTGTATATGCCCATAGAACTCTATTTTCAACAACATTGTCTTTAAAGAGACGAATGTGCTTTTTGTTTAAGGGGGGAGTAGTAAGACTCCAACAAGTTATGTTTTTTTTCCACATCGCCAAATCAGCGATGAAGACTCTGCCGGCAAGCATTTTAAGGGTTGCCAGAGCAACAGAGCGAGAGCCGAGAAGAGCGAGAAGAGAGATATAGTTGTGAAGGCGGAAAGCAAGGCGCATCCTGCGTCGTGAACATTTTAAAGAGTTAACCAGTGAATTAAATGTTTAAGTGTTGTTATGTTATGTGCTTTCGTCTAAATAAATGTGGTTTGTGTTAAATGCGGATGTTTAATTACAGTTGGCTTTTTGTCGAGTGTTCTATTCAAATATAATGCAATGGAAGTTGCGAGGTTAGTGTTCTAAAAAGAAATGGCGCACTAAAGAAGAACCTCGAAAGTTTACATAAAGAGTGAAGTTAAGTAATTTTTTAAATAGAAAATTTGAATATTTTAGGTTGATATTATATTTTTCAAAAATTCCTAATATAACTTTATACAGATCATCTATATTAATATTATTAAACAAATCTTTGAAATCAAAGGTATAAATACTACGAATATTTGTAAGAGTTTTCAATTTCTTAACTAATTCAAAACTGTTTTTTACAATATGACAATTATTTGAGATTTCATCTGACAAGGATATTTCATGTAATATCTTTAATAATAATTTTCCAGCATTAGTAATGTAAGAATTATGCCCACTGGTAATGGTTCGAAAAGCAACAGGGGATTTATGAAACTTGGGTACTAAAACAATATATGGAATGTTATTACAACTATTTTTTAGATGGATTTGCTTATATTTGGCTGATATTCTATTGTATAAGATTTTAAGGTTAGTTTTATGTAAATTATAGATTTGATTATTAAGTAAATGTGACTGAAGGGTATTTTTATAGTAATATTTACATATAATTGAGTAGTTTCCAGCTTCAATTTATAAAAAATTGGCAATTCTTTTACTTACAACTTGTGATTCTCTTCCTTTTCATCTTGTTTTAACTTGTATGACACGTTAAAGACATTGACGTATAGGGTTCTAAGATTTTCGACATTTACCCTTTTAAGTAGATCTATTACTTTATATGTCCACTTGGTCCTTGTTTATTCTTGTGGAGTACATCTTTTGCTTTGATGTTTCATGGAAATATGGCCTCAGGTATCTATTGGCTCCGGGAGTGTTTCCTTAGGAGTAAAAGTCGATTATAACCGGGAACTAGGGGTCACAATCCCCCTAGGCCATTACGTATTTCCCTGTTGGTTATTTTTCATATATTGTTTTTTATGACAGTTATATTAATACAGGGCATTATAAAGCAGCATTGCGCCTATTGTTTTGATATTATACATAGATCAGGTTCAACATTATGTAGTGAATATTGACTATATATATATATATATATATATACACACATAGTACAACATTTTTGTTAAATTTTTTGAAAAATCGTGTATTTTAAAATTTTTAATTTCCCTGACTTTTACAGGTTCTCTCCAGATTGCTAGACACCCGTCGAAAATCCAGACCACTCGACTCGCCCAGAGGCATGAGCAGCAAATTGAGTGGCCGGGAATGACCAGACACCTAGACGAATCAGATATTATATATGTTGAATATATTTCCTCAGCCAATTTTCAATATCCATTTAATTATCTATTAGTGTTATGCATTTGAAAGCAAACTGAGCAATCTAAATATAATCCATAATCAAACGCCACTAAAAAGTAGGAAATAGTCCAGTTGAAGTAAATACATCTTTCACATGTTTCAACAAGTTCTTCATCTAAAATCATGTATTCTGTAAGAGTAAGAAAAATCCATAGAATAGAAAAATTGCTTTACCTTTCGCCACCATCGGTATCGGTACTTTGACCAATAATTGAACCAATAATATGCTTTCTTAGAAGGACAAAAGAATACAACATACAGCCAGTGCTTGTAGTCCAATTTGCTAAATAAAATAAAAAAGATATATAGTCATTTTACAAGTGGTAAGAAATGGAGAAAACAACAAAAATATAATGGTAAGAAAATAACCATCAAGGAAACAAAAAGAAAATTTTTCTGAAGTAAATTAATCATTAGAATAGTTTAAACATATTCTCGCAAGTGGTGTGTGTATTAACGAAGAAAGAGCAACACTGAAGAAATAGGAATTAAAGATCAGTAAGTAACAGCTAGTAAGCAAGATATTATCTGTGTTGTTATGCATGGCAACACCATTGAGTTATGTATCAACAAGTTGCAGAGTTCTTCATCTAAAATTCATGTATGAGTAGTAGAAAAACAATCATGCAGTCTAAAAGGTTGTATTTGAAATGGATCCTTGCATGTAATAGTCTCATAAAATATTGTATAATAATGGCATTCTTATTAGCATTATTACATAACACAAATATTACATGGTGGCAGTAAAAGAATCCTTCTCTAGAAGAGATACAGAAAAAATAAAGAGGTATAGATTTGCTTCCATAATTATTTGAATATTGTAATTGTCAAAGTTCAGTACTGGAAAAAAAAATAGGCTTAATGTTACAATAAAATTCGGTACTTTTCCATTTCGCTGGCGCAGGCGATAAAGTCATAAAAGACCCATTTGAAAAAATTTTAAATGATATTAAAATGTTTATGCCTCCAAAGTAAAAAATTCTTAGAACTAACATTTATTAAAATTTTTTTATGTATATACTGTGTGTTGTCGCTAATAAAAAGTCTGCTTGGCGAAATGGAAAAGTACCTAAAATTCTAATGTTAGAAAACTAAACTGATTTGTTGGTTGTCTAGTGTTTAATGGTTCAAAATTCAAGTTGAAGATATTGAAAATGTATTTTCGATACAAAATGCATAGATTTAGGGCATAAAGTACAAAATACTTTTCAAATTTCAAAAATTCCAAATACAAAATACAGTGAAATCTCTTTAATGCAGACAGTCAAGGACCGCCAACTTTTGTCTGTACAAACTGAAGTCCGCACTAAGAGCAGGACACATATTTCAGTATTTTTGGAACTACATTCAGTAATAACTAAAATAAATACTAATGTACATACGTACTATGTATCATAAACGAATACTACTACATACTTAGAAAGTATTTACAATGAAACAAATAATACAGTACTTATGTACATACGGTAGAAACTCATTTATTTTCATCTAAAGAACAAACTCATTTTCTATTCCACATTCTGAATTACGAATGTGGAATAGAAAATGAGTTTGCTCTAAAGTACAGTTGGGTGGGAAAAAAATCATCTTTGCTGCTTTCAGCCTAGGAATTTGTGAAGGGTGGGTCGGGCAGTAATTCATGAACAACGCCACCCTTCATTTCTCTTTACAGAATCGTTTATCCAATTCACGAACATACTTTAAAAAAAAAACATTGTCATCCAGGCTTTTCTATTCCAAAGAAAATCCAAAAGCATTCGCTAGGTTTCTTTTGAAAAACAGGTGAGTGAATAAACACAATTGAATTTTCAATGCAAAGCAACATTTGTCTATACATTTTATTGGAAATAAACAAACCTCATATTTGTTAAGTATTAATATTGGCATTTTAAAAAGATTAGAATGTATTGCAGAAGTATGATTTAAGACTAAACTCTTTGAAATTTTAAATCTCCAAATTAATAAAGTAAAAATTAATTAATCTATAGAGAGAACACATTTTATATAACAAAGATATAATATAAAATCTGATGTGGCCAGCACATAACTTTCCCTACAGACTCAAACTCATTTTCTCTTTATTTCTTTATTAATTAATTGAATTTAATTGCACAAAATAACACACATTTTTTTAAATTACACTGAATTTGCACTTTTATATCAATTTCCATTTGTGTAACAAAAATGCAAAAAAACCAAAATATCTCGAACCCCTAGTTCTAGAGTAATAGGGTTGGTCTTATTCTTATAAATCTAAACCCTGGGACTTTCTCCACTGTATTTAGGGGTTTTGTGATGTGATAGTTTTGTGTAAGTTTTTTTAAAAATTAAATAGATGAGTAACATTTGAATGCATAATTTGGACCACAAAGGACTTTTCTCATTTTGGGGTTCGGCCTTAAAATTAAATTTCAAAACGGTTCCGCTACTAGAAAAGTTTGAAAAACATTGGTATAGTGAAACCCATTATTATCTCTAGAATTCGCCTCTAAATCCATATCCATTATCAGTTTTATCTATAGCCAATCTTAAGAAATATGTTTTCAATTTTTCTAAGAAATGTTTTTGAACCAGAAGTGAAAGGACTGGAGGTGGAAATCCTTAGTTATCCCCCAATCCACTTCGGAATTTTATGCTGTATCCATATCAGTCATTATCTCTATGTACAGCAAATTCTAAAAAATAGATGTTCCAGGGAAAATTCTTAAATCAGAAGTGGAAAAGAACCCGTAAATAAAAATTCTTAGTGAACAACCATACTTCTTCTAGAATCCATATCATCAGTTATCATCTAAGCTATACCGTGTGAGTCAGAACTCTTGGGTGAAAAAAAGGGCAATAAATCATATCTAAATAAGCAATTTTTGTCATACAAAGCAGGGTCATAAATCAAGAGATGAACCGCTAGACGTCACTGACATTGAACTCAGTAACAACTACGTCAGAACTAGCCAGGGTTTAAGCTGAGTTTAAAATTTCTTTAGCAAAAAAGCTAAAACATTTTGTTTCATTTTCGCATTTTGGATAGTCTATTAGCATTTTGCGAAAAATGCGATTGTAGCGGAAATATTGGAACTAGCTAGCAAACCTCAACTTGCAGCGCCACTGTTATTCTCTTGTAAAGTAATCGAAAATAATTATTTTGTTTGCAGATGATTTTTATGTACTTGTGGAAACAGCTTTTAACTGTTTATTCTAGTTGATAGAATTTTGGTTAAAAAACGGTAGAAAGAATAAAACCTTGGAAGAAATAAACGCATAAAGCTGTGGTTTTTCCCACTCATCGTCATTTCCACCATGGATTGTAGAAGGAATGACTGGTTTCACAAATCAGGAAAAGGTGGACATGCATTTTATGCATGGTGCTGCAGATGGAAATGCTCGTAAAGCCCAAAGACCTGGGGTGTTTCTTGACAAGATGCTTGCCAGACTGAAATTTTTTTTCAGCGATTGCATCGGTGTCTGTGTGAAACTGGCTCCTTTGTCAGTAGTATGCATAATACAGGACGTTCCAGGAGTGTGAGGATGCCACAAGTTAAAGAGAACATTCTGCAGAGGGTTGAAGAATGTCCGGAAAGCAGCACGCTGGCACTTTCCCGTGCCTTAAATGTGTCTCAAAGAACGGTTTGCCGAGTATTACGGAATGAAGGATTACACCCCTACCATGCGCAGAAAGTGCAAGCTTTGACACCTGCAGATTTACAGCCATGTTCCGATTTTGCACGCTGGTTTCTGCAACAGATGGCAGTGCAGCTTGATTTTAGTGCACATGTTTTATTTACGGACGAATGCACCTTTACTCATGAGGGCATTTTTAATATGCACAATTTTCATGTGTGGGCATCTAGAAATCCACACGTCTACATTCCTTCCAGCAGCACTTCATAAATGTTTGGGTTGGAATTGTCCACGATCATTTGATTGGCCCATATCTTCTACCATGCCGACTGGATGGTAGAACATACTTCTTATTTTTACAGGAGGTATTGCCACAGTTACTACAACATGTTCCTGTCAACATTAAAGCATGTATGCAGTTCCAACATGATGGAGCACCACCCTATTTCAGTGTGGATGTGCGACACACCTTAGATGATACATTCCCAGGACAATGGATTGGTTGGGTTGGTCCTATAGCTTGGCCGGCACGATCGCATGATCTCTCCTGTCTCAACTTCTTTTTATGGGGCCATATGAAAAGTCTTATCTATGCTAACCCCATCGACTCCGACGAGGACCTTGTTGCTAGGATTGCTGTTACTGCCGGTGTTGTGGAAGATATGCTGGGTGTTTTTGCTAATGTGCACCGCTCGCTACGTTGCAGGTGTGAAGCCTGCATTACAGCTGGTGGTCGCACTTTTGAGCAGTTTCTGTAACTTTGTCCATGCATTCTGCAATTTCTGTTTGTAAAACATACTCTGTGCCTACTCTGTCATTTTTGTGTTTCCTCTTTTCACGAGAGAGCCATCATTTTCTCATTTCATGAGCTACCACCTAGCGGTTCACCTCTTGCATTGTGACCCTGCTTTGTATGATAAAAATTACTTGATGTGATTTATCACCCCTTAAAGTTTGGTCTAAGAGTTCTGACTCACCCTGTATATATAGCCAATTTTGAGATATAAACTTTGCAAGTGAGAATTTTTGAAACGGAAATAAATAAGTAGAAATCCATATAGTGAACGTCTAACCTCTCAGAAATAGGATGCTAATTTCAAATTAGTCATCATCTGAGCTCTATCTATAGCAGATCCCAGGAAATAGATGTTTCAAGAAAACATTTTTCTGAAAGAATATAGTATGACAAATTTTTGCCAACAATAAAACTCATAATATAGTGCAACCTCAATTAAACGAATGCCATATGCCTGTCAAATCGAGGTACTACTACATAAAACTAAAATCTTATCTTTAGATGTGGTTTAAAAAAATCCCATTTATAATGACATATTTTTAAATTTTAATATCCTTAGTAAAGATGCCTAAAATTTTTAATAGCCTTGTAATATTCCTTGTAAATATGCACACATTTATGCAATTTATAAATGTAATACTGCATGAATCCCTACAATATCATCAAGATGTAAAAAATAAATACATTTGGCCTACATAATTAGACTAAAAATATAAATAGAAAAAATTTCTATATGTCTTACTATGAGAGAAATTTTTTCTAAATTTTCGTATTCTACCAAATGAAATTTGAAGTTATTTTCAAAGACACTTAGTTTTACAACTATAATGCTTCTTT
The DNA here is from genome assembly GCA_951213105.1 of Amaurobius ferox. Lineage (NCBI taxonomy): Eukaryota > Metazoa > Arthropoda > Arachnida > Araneae > Amaurobiidae > Amaurobius > Amaurobius ferox. The sequence continues at coordinate 131,220,121 of OX578152.1, forward strand.
CAAGATATAAATATATATCTTGAGAAAAATCCTTGCTGTTTAAAGAAACAATACTCAAACCTATCTCTAATATGTGTAATTAATTGTGTAATAATCTCTAACATGTGCATTTGCTTCATTTTTAGATATTTATGATTTTGTTAATTTTTTAGAAACATCATGAAAGTAGCATGAAAAAGATGATGGTGGAGTCATGGAACTGTTCGAATTATCATATGGAGCCTAGGGTACAGCAAAGTGAGCTGTCGATGGATCCTGTGAGCTGTTAGTAGTGATCAGAGAGCCTACTCTATTGTATAGCCGTCTGTTTACAACACTTTCTGTGTACATTGAGGACAACACATCTGTACAGTCTAGATCAATCTCCTTGTGATTTTCACTTCTTCAATCCACTGGAAAAGACACTAAAAGGACTTTGGTTCTAGTTGGATGTTGACATAAAGCAGGCTGTACTAGATATTTGTATACAATAGATTTTTACCACAATGGCATCTTTAACATTGTTAGTCAATTTGATAATTATCTTAAAATATTCAGAAATTACTTTTAAATATCTTATACCTATCTGAACTTACTGACTCCAAATGCAAATTCTTTTATCATGCCTATGAATAAATATATATGGTTGAAGTTTATTACTCCTTGAAGTTTATTTTTGAGTAAAAGTTGTAGTTTCTCATTTTCAGCCATGTTTTAGATGCTTTTCAATTCAAGTACAAGTTACGTGATATTTTTAAATAAATTATCTGTTTCAGAGGCTTGCGTGGAGGTCAATATTATTACTTTAAACCCTCAATCTCAGACATTAGTTACTATAATTTTCATGTACACTATATGTATACATAAGTGAAGTCATTAATGCTGGAAGAATTACTTTAAAAAACATCTGAATTTTGTTTATTCCATGAAACATTTGATTTTGCAGAAGCTGCTTTATATTGAGAATGGAATGAATAGATACTTTTCTAGGTTTTCAATAAATAAACAATATACAGGGGTTGGACAAAATAATATGAACACCTGTGTAATAACAGTACTCGAGGGAACCTGTCTTATACTCCCACCCTCTAGCGTTGAAGCATGCTATCTAGCGGGCGAGAATGTACACACATCTGTGAGTAGCAGTGATAGCAGTTTGATGCAAAATATACTGAGGCTTTAAAACTTCACTATGGCTGACCTCTCAGATTTCAAAAGAGGAATGATTCTTGGGGCCCATCATGCCGGAGTCTCAGTAACGAAAATGGCCACCCTTGTTGGTGTTGGGAGAAATACCGTGTCGACTGTAATGACAGCCTATATCAAACAGGGAAAGACATCATCTGCCAAGCACAACAGTGGCTCACGGTCGAAGCTGACTGATAGAGACAGAAAGGCTTTGAAGCGGATTGTGGCCAGAAAGGGGTGCAAGACAACAGCATCCCAGATAAAACCTGAGATGAACACGCATAGGAAGCTGTATCATTAAAAACTATCTGGCATATCTGCATGCTGCAAACATTCATGGTAGAGTGGTGATTCCAAAACCAATGGTTACACTATGCAATGCCTTGAAACGACGAAAATGGTGTCAGGGGCATAAAAATTGGACGCAACAACGATGAGAGAATGTCATCTGGTCAGATGAATCGTCATTCACATTATTCCAGACCAACAGATATGTTTACGATTGAAAAACGCCAGCAGAAACCTATCATGTTGACTGTCTCCTTCTTACAGTTCAGCATGGAGGGGGATCAGTGGGGCGTGATGTCGCACTGTGGTCTCTGCCCACTTGTTATCTTGCATGGGCAGATTACAGCACAGGATTATGTCAGTATTCTGGCCCACCATCTTCATTCAATGGTGCAAATTTTGTTTGTTCCCCGATGAACGACCTGTGTTCCAAGCCGATAATGCTCCCATTCACACTGCTGGAATTGTCCGAGACCAGTTTAATGAACTCGATGATGAAGTGCAACACCTCATGTAGCACCCTCAGTCCCCTGATCTTAATATAATTGAACCTTTGTGGGGTATTTTGGAGGGAAAGCTGAGGAGCTTTGGAGGACACACTTTCTGAATTAGCGACTTCAGGAGGAGTGGCTACGTATCCCTGTGACACTTGTGCATGACTTGCATTTGTCCATCCCACGTCGGATGCAATTCAAGCAAAAGGGCGGCCGTCAGCCACAGATTTGGTCTCCTTTCACATTGTCTCCTGCACAAATACTGTTCTTCAACTGTTGAGCATGATGCGCTCTTACAAAATATGAGCCCAACAATTCATGGTTCCCAAAATGGCTGCAGTACAGGCAAGTTGATTGAATGAAGAAAAGTTGGGAGTATCTCATGATACTGACTTCTTCAAAAGCTAACACACACAAAAAAATGGCATCATTCCAAAATACAATTTATATGTTGAGAATGAATCCCCTTATCCAAAATTGGGTTTAGGCAATTACCACCTTATGTCATTTCGAATAAAGTTTCTATAAGCATTTTAAGCAGAAAACAAATGTGTATTTTAATTTTATTTTACGAGTGTATTGTTTTTTCTCATTTTATATACTAATAATGAGAGATTTAATTTTATATGAGTCTATTATAAACTTTAAAGTTAAAGTAATTAATTTCTGATAAAACGTGTGCCATTTCATGGGTATATAAAGTGTATGTGTGATAACAGAATTCTTAGTTGAGTCTTTTTAGTGGACAAATCAAAATATACTATATGGTTTAAAATAGACAATTAATATAGTTATCAGAAATTTCAATTACATGTAAATAAAAATATAACTTGCAAAATATTCTTAACGTTACTACTTTCATTGCTTTTTAAAAAGCTATTTAAAATGTCATTATTTGGTAATTTATTACTGAAAATTTTATGAAATACAACTTAAAATTATCTTATTTACAAAGTTAAAATGAAACTGGTATTTATTTTATTTAGTCCTTTGCTGTTGGGATTATACAATGAATGTCTGACCACATGGCTAAATATAGATTTAACGTTGAAGCACATTTTCAATGTTAAATCTATATAGATTGACTGAGGTCAGAGGTTTTAGCTATCTAGTTCAGAAGTAGATTTTAAAATGGAACTAGAGAAAGATGAAAATATTCATATACGGGTGTAGTTTTGGGGGTCAAGTCTTTACATCTGTGTTTATGACAGGCATAAACAGCAAAGGGGGATGATTATTCAACTTCTAAAGTTTTCCTTATTACTTGAAGTGATTTTAGTTAAGTAAATGTAATTTAATAAGATTGAAAAGTCCTATACACTCCCAATACCTTAAATTAGGAGGAAAAATATATTGATTTTTCTTTATATGGAAAAGTCAATAGAGTTAACACTAGTATATTAATTAAATTGCATGTGAATAATGTTTTAATTCAAAACATAGAATAATACATATGTTCCTACAAGGTAAGGCTTAAATCACCAGGAAACAAATCAGAGAAACTGAAAAACTGTGCAAAATTCAGTAACAAATAGAATATGTAAAGATTTTCCAACGAAAAAACACAAGATGCATTTTGTAAATAACGTTTGAAATGTAATTTTTAGTGGAATTTTTTCTTCTAGAACTTGAAATATTATTTAACAGAGCATAAAAGTTATTCTTCTAAATGGTGTTTCTTGCTTTAAAATATTTGCTTATTCTTTACGTTACTCAGTTTACCATGTTACTCGTACATTAAGAGGATATTTTCCTTCCAACTGCTGGTTTCAGTTTTTCCATGCTAGCATATGGAAAATAGTACTAAATATCATTTAGTTTTCAGGATTTTCCCCTATGTTCTTTGCAAAGCATAAATGCTAAAAAAAGAAAATTTGTGCTTTTTTAAAACATCGATAAATAATTAGAGCAGTGTAAAGACTGGAGGAAATATATCCTTTCAATGTCTTAATTTTGGTTACATATTCGCTTTATTTGCATTATTTTTTGTTATATACTCGTTTGTTTTCCGTAACCTTTCTCGATAGATTTTCGTTTGTTTTGCGTTCGTTCCTTTACATTTTCATTTGTTTTGCGTAATCTTTCTTGATAGATTTTCGTTTGTTTTGCGTCTGTTCCGTTACATTTTCGTTTGTTTTGCATCTGTTTCGTTACATTTTCGTTTGTTTTACGTCCGTTGCATTTCTATATTTCGTTACATATTCGCTTTATTTGCATTAACTTTCATTACATACTCGTTTCTTTTGCGTTATCTACATTACTTTTTCGTTTCTTTTGCGTCTACTCCGTTACTTTTTCGTTTCTTTTGCGATGCATATCGTTATCGTGTAAATCTCCATACAAAAGTTATGTGTGTAAAACGAAAAAATAACGTTTTAAAAATTGGTTGCAAAATAGTGGAAGCACCGAGACATATTTTCGTTTTTATTGCGTTACATATTCAATGAAATAAAAACGAAACTGGGTTCCGATTTTTCAACGAATTAAAAACGTAAGTGTGCTAGTTGGGTAGATTACAAGTATACAAATTGAAGACTATGCATAATATATTTAAAAATAATTAAAAAGTATATGGAAAAATTGTATGCATGCTTGTGTAAAATGTAGAATTCTCCACTTTTATCTTTGAAAGTTGTGTTAGCAGTATCCATATATGCTTTGAGGCGTAATACGACTGAGTCATTTTTACATCAAATTTATTTTAATATATTGCATGCATACTGTCAAATATAAAACAATGTAATATTTGAAATAATAAAATATTTGACTTTATTTATATTTTTTTTTGTTTATAAAATGACATTTCAGAATAAAATACAAAATTATGTCTAAATTCATAAATAGGGGCTCTATTGAAATAGCCATGATTTTTAAATTTTCAAAATGTGTTCAGAAGGTTTTTGCATGTTTAATCGATATTGAATTTGGAAATTTTTAAAAAATGTTTTACTATAAAGTATAGGAAATAAATAAGATTATAAAATATTATGGCACAAAATACAAAAATTGCATTTCATTATAATAGTTTCAGAGATTTGGTTGCTAATAATTCATTTGAAAAATGCTTTAAATACATATTGTGAAATTAGCATCCAGAATTAAATAGACTGTAAGCACAATTACAGTGGGCTAACTCAATGTGGCATAAAAATATTAAATGCTGTACATATTAAATATGAAAAAATTATAGCAAAAATTGCAGAACAATCTATCCCAAATTATTTCTAAAAATTTTAAAAACAACTAAAGCATTAGGACCAAAATTATAATTAAAGCTATGTGCAGAACTAAGTTTTAATGACTTTTAAAAAGAGTTAATTTTTTATTAAATGGTTCTGCATTTGTAATATAAAGTATGTAAGTAAAAATGTATGATGTAAGTAAAACTATTTATATTGGTAGAGCTGTTTCTAGATCAAGAAGCCTATTACTTAAATTATGATGAGGAGAATGTCAGGTTATTTTAGAGTTAAGATTGCTCATTTAATAGATTGCTAACACATGATCAAGAAGTCTGTGATTCAAATACTTCTTTGGGCAAGGCAATTCTTTCTCGAGAACTAAACAAGAGTTGTTGTTATTGAGACCCAGACCCTCCGACCTACCAGAAAGGTGTAAGGTAACTGTTTGGACGGCCGAGAAGAGCCACTCAATTTAGACCAGAACTCAGTGGGGGAGGCATCCACAGGGACCATACCCTCCTTCCCCTACCACCAACCTCTCGGAAGGACCTACGGACCCACATGTTTAATGTGATCATACTCCGAGTGAACACGGTGGCAATTTTAGTAGTGGAGGGAATCGAACCCGGGCCTACCGAGTGCAATTCTCATGTGCTAACCACTGGGCTACCACGCCAAACTAAACAAGAGTGTTATACCAAAATACTTCTTGAAACAATGGGAGTTTGATGATCCTTTGATTTTTAATTTGTGAACGGGGGAAAATATATCTTTTTAATCGAGATGTTTATATAAAATTAATTCTAACCAGCATTGGCATGTATAGAATTTATTTGGGGGGATTCAAAGATAAGATTAACAACATAGATTAGTTTGATGTCCGCCTTTGTGATTTTGAAGTGCCCCCTTGTCTTCCCCTATGGGCGTCCATGCAAAGTAGTAATGCTTATTAAGTACGATTTACTCTGAACTAGAAATGAGATTATGCCCATATATCATATAACTTTATATAAAATGAACTGAAAAGTTATGATGTAAAATCTAGATGACATTTTCAATGAATGTAAACTATTATTATATTTTATTATGAACGTAAAATTTTATCATACAACGACACATCTTTACTGTCATTACCTAAACTCCTATTTTTCTTCCCTAGCCACCCAATCTTGCGAGTCACCAACAGTCGCCAAGTTCTACCTCGAAGGAAAAACATATGAGGATACCGAAAATAACTCTATAACTATCAGCAAAGTACTCCAAATGTTTTTTAAAAGTGTTAGAATGACATAAGTCTTTTGCAATATCACAAATACCAAAAATAAAGCAAAACTTCTAATTATATAGCATTAAAAGCAATAAAATTAATAGCCAAATGAAATGCACCATGCTAAAACCTAGCAAAATTACTTTTTAACTATATTTGTAAGATATATAATGAAAACAAATCTTATCCATGAAAAGAGTAAAGCCCTCCTTTTACATGCAGTCGTAAGTACAACAGTACATAACCATTATTTTACCATTTATATTTCTCAAGTACGCTATCGGTCTGAAATCGCCATTGAAATGTATAGGGTCACAGTCGGGAGAAAACGCGTTCTCGGGATATTCGTCCGTACAACACCTGCCTTTATCTTTGATGATGATTGCAACCCTTAAGCTCTCTCCATATATACTACCTTGATGGTTATTCCTAATCGAATGGTATCTTTCAATTTTCTCTACGATGAACGATGCTTGATTAACAGAGGGTGGGGCATTTTTTTTTCTGCAGCTATATATATATCAAAGGAATTATTAATATCTGTTGCTAATGCAAGGCAAGCAAGCATGTATGAATAGCAGAGGAGAAATAACACATCAGCTGGCCAGTTAAAAAGAAAAACAGACATTTTAGAAAATATAGGAGTTTTAAAGAAAAAGAAAAAACTCTAAAAGATAATTTTGATAATCTAATAACATCTGCAGATCAGTTAGTAGGAGAAGCTGAAAAAAGCCAGAAAATAATTTTGTCAAAAAAATGAAACAGTCTATGAAAAACTGCTAATGAAAAGATAGCACAAATAACAAAAACTGATAATTTATTAGAGGAAAAACTTCAAGAACTAAAAAAACTTTAATAGACGTGTTAAACATTTTTTTCCATTACAGTGTTCTTTTATTTTTTGTTATTGTAAAATTGTGATAGTATGGTAAATGTACAAATTCTTATTATCTTTTTTTATTGTTGTTACTTTAAAGTGTCTGATAAACTGAAGTTTTTCACTGAGTCTGTCAACCCAATGCAAATTTGAATAATTCGTGGGTAAAAAAGATATTCAGAACAACTATTCAGAAAATCAGCTTTTAACACATTTTGGTATTGCTATGTATTAACTTATTAATTTTGCTCAATAAACAAAGCATCAGTTTACCATGATTTTCCCTCCCAGAAAAAATATAACAGTATAATTTCATAATGAAACGTTGGTTAAAGTCCTTAAAAAAAATTGCATGGTACTTGAAAGTCCTTAAAAAGTTCTTGAAACTTTTATAAGGGAAATCCTGTGCTTAACTTTATGAAAGGTTTTGATGTTTTTAAAATTTCACTTGAAAATTGAGTGGGGTTCTGAACATTTGATTGTGTTTTAAAACAATAGGTTTCCTGTATTCACAGATTGTAATTTTTGTACTAAATTTTGTTTGAATCGTTTCATTCATTCACGAGATATCGTCTCCATAGACTCACTGACACACACACAGACATCACCTCAAAAACGTCTATTTTATGTTCAGGAATGCTTGAAATGTGAAAAACTCGAATTTTCGACTCCTTCACAATACTTTCCTTATACATTATACTAGTATATATATAAGGAAAGTAATATCATAAAACAAGCGGATGCTGTGGCCGAACGGTCAAGGCAAGCATTTCCTAGCGATCGTTCGGCCACCGGGTTGTGGGTTCGAGTCCCATCTTCAGGCATGGTGGATGCTGTGTCGTTGGGTGAGGTGTGTTCCTACCCCACTGGTGCACTGGGGCAACATCATATGATGACTAAAAGGTTCACGGTTCTGGCCGGTGTATAGGCAAATGATGAAAGATTCAATTGCCTGGCCATTGGAAATATATATATATATATTTCATAACAATTAAATTCTTTATCCTTTTGAAGGAGTTTGATTCTTTTTAATATTTTGACGTTTCTGAATTTTAAAAAATATCATTTTGTATTGCTAAAAACATATGTCATTTTATTGAATTTGCCCGATCAACAGAATGGGGGGCATAAACAACTCTGTGATTAAGTTGGAAATTGAACCTAATTAACTTTGAATTGATAATAATTGTTTACAATTGGCATTTCTGAAAACATAACTAAGCTGTGAACATTTTAGGAATCCAAACATTTTTAGTTTTTTACATCGTTGATGATAGATCAATAACTTAAAACTGGGTATAATCTATTACAGGGAATCTGAAATTTCTCTGAGTAAAAAACTGTTGTGCACCGAAATTTTAAAAAATACAATATCCTAAATGGGATAGTAGCCTTCAAATGTGCTATTTGTAACATCCTCATTTATATTTACTGCATGGTCCTTTATGGACCGTACATATGGAGATTAAAGTAGAGCAACGATACATCATTGCTATTCAGCTCAGAAAAGCAACCCCCCCCCCCATCGCCAACATTGATGCCCTTTATTGCTGCCAACATTGATGCGTTTATCGCTGCCAGCTGCAGCATATACCCAAAACTATTGCATATAGATTATTATTTTTTTAAATTATCATGATGCAAAATATGTTACAATGAATATTTAACCAATAAATAAATTCACAAGCCGAAGATAGCAGTTGTGAGTTTTGCTCACCATTTTTATTTTAATGCATAATTTTTATTCCTCTTTCGGAAACCCTTTAAAATTTGAGGCGGGGTGCTGGCAGGGTCAAAAAATAGAAGCGTCATCTCTGATAGAATGTGCTGTGCCTTTTCGGAGTCAGCATATTGTGAATAGTAATACTTAAAGTTTAGTATTTGGCAGTAAAGGTAACATAAAGCTGAATATTAATTAAGTTATCAAGAATAAATTTAACAAAATTAAATAAAAAGAGATATTTTTGGAACAAAAACAAAAGTTTGTTTTAAAAAAATTTCACATATAATTTGGAAGGGTGTGGTAGCCTAGTGGTTAGCGTGCTGGAATTGCACTCGGTAGGTCCAGGTTCGATTTCCGGCACTGCCAAAACTGCCACCATGTTCACGTGGAGTACGATCACGTTAAACATGTGGGTCCGTAAGTCCTTCCGAGAGGTTGGTAGTAGGGGAAGGAGGGTATGGTTCCTGTGGATACCTTCCCACTGGATTCCGGTCTAAATTGGGTGGCATTTCCCAGCCATCCAAACAGTTACCTTACACCTTTCTGGTAGGTCGGACAGTCTGGGCTCAACAACAACAACATATAATTTGGTAAAAGTTACAGGCAAATACACCCAGGTTACAAATGAAGTGGAGAACTTTGATTGGGATAAAAGGAGTAAAACATAAAATAAAAATATATATAATCATGACTTAGGTATTCAAATAAAAAAACAAATAAACATAGCCTCCTGAGGCATCAGAATAAAAGAGATTAATTTAGTAACTTGTTAGTCACCCTTTAGGAGATGAGAATGTATTGGAAAAGTATAAGAAAAATGTAAATAAAAAAATAATTAAAATTGTCTTTGAGGCAGCAAAACAAGTGATTTAAATTAATCTGGTCTCTCTTTAAGAGGTGAGAAAAAAAAAAAAAAACTATAAAGTCCACTTGATAATTAAAGTCCAGCAGGTAAATAAAGGTTTCTGTAATGTAGTGAATCCCTGAGTCCTTGACATGAAATTTAAGTAGGAAAAAACTTACCACAGTGCATAAAATTGGGGAAAAGCAGTTACAATTCAGAGACCAGTAGCGGACAGGAATTAGCTGGGTTGGTCAAGAGCATCATCAGAGCGGTCTGGTAGACATAGCTATCACATTCAGGTCTGGCACATACAGGCTTTGCAAAAATGGGCTTGGCTGACATGGGCTTGACATAGCAAGTCAAATTCTGCTAGAAACGGTCGATGTCAGGACAGCAGCCGGCGTTCATCAGGTGACTGATTGGAATATATCTTGTATAGGGAATTTGTGGAGTAAGTATCATGGTGCTTGCAATCTCAAGAAAAAGAAAGACAGGCAGCTTCATCCAAAAGAAAAGTGAAGTGCGAGCATTTGTCACAAGCTTTTAGCTCGAAAAATTTAAAAAAAAACATTATTTAGGAGGAGGTGCCAGGTAAGAGCTTATGCTGAACATGGAGATAATAGAAGTATGAGCTTAAGCTCAATACAAAGATAAAGGAATTAGCATTTTCTTTCACTGAAGTAGGGGCTAGCCCAAAAGGAGAAAATGAACTCCTCCAACTTCAAAAGTAAATTTTAAAAAACATTTTATGGGCTTCTACCCTATGAGCAAAAATAATGTAAACAAGCAACCATCTGAGCATACAATTGCTTGGCACGAAGTCTTAAACCAGCAACCCTTTCTGGCCATGCCAATTCAAATCTAACGCATCAACAGTTCGATTCGTTAACCTGCAACAATTCTTATCTCAAAGCTAAACACGCCAAATGTATCTACCTGCACCAACAGGTGCTAAAGCGATCAGTAACTCAATACCACTGTTTATTTGCTGGTGACGCTAGAAGATCTCAGCGCTAGGGCAGCCATGTTGAAAAAAATATGAATTTACAAAAAAGAACTTTTAAGAAAACTGAGAAGACACCCCCCCCCCCCCCAAAGAGGCATAAAAATAGAAATTTTGTGCATAAATATTACATTTATCATTGGTTTTCAACAAATAACATAATAGTAATATTCCAAACATTGCACAAACACAACACAAAACTGCTCTCTTAGCCTGGATGTAATAAAGATTCAGTACATAATTCATGGTGTTTCCTCACTACAAAGCTGCTGTATACTATAATAATCATGTCCATTCATTGCTTACAAAACAATTTACAAGTTTGGGAGGGGGGTACTTTCAGTCTGACCAACACTTTTTCAGAAAAGGTGCATTTAAAGTTATTATAAGGTCCCGGTAGGTAAATGATTATTTAAATTAAAGTTTTAAGAGTTTATTTTCACAATTTCAAGCTAAAATAACATTATTAATCTGAGAACAATTCATTAATACTAGAGAACAATAATTACAAATATTTACTTTTATACATTTGATTACATTTTTTGAAGATTGCTCAACTCTAATTACTTTTAAAGTAAGCATCAGATTAATTCAAAGTTCTTTTTAATTAAAAGTCATTAATATTCTTAATATAAAAATCATTAAGATAGCAATTTGCTTTTTAATTTATTTACCTTTGAATTAAAGGCAATTAAAATTATAGTATATTGAGTATATATATTAAGTCTGAGATATTATTAAGTTCCTAGTTTATATAAGATTAGGTTAATTTACTTTTAACATACCAGATTATTTCTGCTTCTTCAAAAGTTAGCATAACAGCTGCACCTGGCATATATGAAAACACATCGGTGATCATGGAAGGAGATAGTAATGTAGATTGCACTTATTCTCGACTACAAGTGCACTAAATTAGAAGCCACAGCAGTATGGAAGCGTTTGTTGACAGATTTTTCTCACTCCACAGGAGGGATTGTTTAGGAAAAAGTCATTCTAGGCTATTTGGCAGGCAGAGTTTGGCCAATCAGGATTTCGTTAATCGTTAGTTTTTCAAATTGAATTGCCATATAACAACGTGGGAATTTTAAGGGCTGGACTGGGGAGAAATGAATATTCATCCCAGGTGGGGGAACAATGCGAAACCCCTTACAACAGAGGTGTTCAACGTTTTGGATGTCACGGACCAATTCTAAAATATAAAATATGTGTCGGGCCAAATAGTAGATAAGCCTATAGAAGAATATGGCGGATTTAGGGGGAGGGGGCATGTGCTCTCCAGAACTAGTCACAAGTATATTGAAATGGACATACAATTACCTTATACTTATAGATGCACACTTTATACACATTTTTTACATTAGTATTAAATTTTTTGTAAATCTGGTAGTCATTTAATAGGAAAACACCAACTACACTCAATTACTACAACTACATTCAAACACAAATTGTATTACAAAAGCAGGAAAATGCCAATGAAAAATCATTTGCAGAGTTTAAATGAGAAAGCTGGCTCTGTTTATTTTTTACCAATGATTCAATGCCTGGAGGTATTTCTGGGGTAGGTAATCGGACGTAGTGTTCCAAATGGCAATCGGTAATTTTCGCTCTTATCTGTGATTTAGTATACTTCATTGGCGAGAATAACTGTTCACACAAATAAGTGCTCCCAAATGAGGAGCAGATTCTTGCAGCATTAATTCTTAAATTCTTGAACTTTTCTTTTGTTACATACTTCTCATAAAATTCCAGAAGGGGTACTTCGTCAAATTTGCTTCTCAGAGCTGAGTCGCATTGAAGGTCAATAATTTCCATTTGGAGGTCTTCTGAAATCTCTGCGACATTTACAGTGAAAGGGTTAGTCACCACTTTGAAGGATCTCTAGTGAGAACGGTAAATACGGAATCTCTCTTGAAACTCATTCTGTAGTTGACAAATTGCAACTACATATTGAGGAGCATATTCTGCAGAGTGTGTAACATTATTTTGAAATGAGCCAAGTTCCGGTTTTTTAATTGCTGCTTAAAGAGTTCTAATTTCAATTCAAAAGCTTTGATGTGATTGAACAAAACATGCACCAGTTGATCTTTTGACTGGAGCTTCAAATTTAAATCGGTCAAATATGAAGAAATGTCCATCAAGAAGGAAAAATCAGCCATCCACTTAGGGTCACTGAACTGTGGAATTAACTTGCCCTTTGCTACCATGAACTCTTATATGGCTTTCTTCAATTCGAAAACCCTTGTGAGAACTTTAAAACGGTTTAACCAACACACGTCACCAAAGTAGATAACATTGCCATAATTAGAATCTCACTCAGTCTGTAAAAAGTTTTGAAACTGTTGATGGTTCAAACCTCTTGCTCTGATGAAATTTACAATATCTGCAATAATCTTCATTACATTATCAAAACCAAAAGATGTAGCACACAAATTCTCCTGGTGAATAATGCAATGGTAGTTGATTAAATTATTAGTATCCACTTCTGGCTCTTCTTTTAGAAGAGTTACAACCCCAGCTTCCCTGCCAACCATAGCAGGCGCTCCATCTGTTGCCAACCCTGAAATGTTTTTTAAACTCAGGTGATATCTCTCAAGGGTGTTTTTTGTGGCCCCAGAATGTCTGTTCCTTTGGTTGTTTCTTTTAAGGGACATAAAGCCAACAATCACTTAAAACCGTTCGTCAATTCCACGAATAAAACTTGCCTTCACTTTTACTTACTGTAGCCCATCTTTAGTTACCAAGCACCCCTGTCATACGTTCTGGATCGAATGAACACAACCCATTGCCCATCTCCCACTCTTTGCTTGATTTTCTCTTCTGTAGGGATTTCCATTTTATTTACTTGTTAAAATTAAAATTAAATGCATTTTTTAAAAACTTATTAACTAATTCTAAGAAGAAAGTAAAATCTGTTAAAAGGAAAAAGTTTTCTGTGTTTGTTTTCGACCATTAAATATAATGAATGTCATCAAACAGATAATCATTGGGCAAAACAAATTTTGCATTTATACACAGGATCTTTATTCGGGGTGTTCAACCTCACTTTGAGGTTGAACTCCTTACTTCTCGAAGCCTATATCCACTAATGATACACATTTTTTGTATACTTTAGTGAGCCACACAAAAGAGTGGCCATGGGTTGAGCACCTCTGCTATAGATACAGTGCAGAGTGAGGGGAGCAGCATGACCATGAGCCACTGTCTGTTGAATTTCTTAACAGTTTTGGCCACAGCCATCTGAAGTTTTTAAAGTGATGATTATTTTTAATTTAAAAGAAAAACAGTAGGCTGAAATAATGGTCGCTAGTTCCAATTTTTTTAGTTGCCATGATAACCTGACACCAGGTATTTTTCAACTCTGGAATAAAAATTTTTAACTTATATTATAAGAAATTGCATAATTTCCAAGCAAAATTAATTACTACTAGAAAGATGCAGCTATAAAAATATAATGTAATTCAAAGCATGACTTAAAAAAAGCATACCTTAAAAATGAATCAGTAAGCAATGCCTCAGTTTTCCCTTTCTCCCACCCCACACAGGAACCGTATGCTGCAAAGCCGAAAAGACTGTCCATTCCAATGAAAGGAGTTGCTCGACAGTACTTCCTCAGTAGCTCTAAAGAGAAAAACATAATTTATGCAAATGAATCTGCTGCAGAAATGGATGCTTTACTTGTATTATATACATAAAAGCATTATAACTTAACATTAGTGCTATTTGCAAGGTGTGACACTACTCCTCAAAGATCATTAACAAATACTTTTTGAGGAGGACCATACACAATTTACCTCAGGGGATCTATATAACAGTACTTTAGGGAAGGGGATCTACATTACATTACTTTAGGGAAGGGCCAAGGTGTTGGTAAAATTGATTTTATTCTTTGATGTATTAGTTGAGAGATATTTTATTTCCATACATCATTTTAATTAAGTTACGGAATTTAATATGCTTTAACCAATGAAGATTAGTATCATATATCAAGGCCTATGAGAGTTACTAGTCATTTAACTAGAAAATTTTTATGAATGCTCATAAGTTTACAATCCACCTCAATTCAGAGGCAAAGAACCATCCCTGAGGTACCACTTCTATTATTCCAGATTTTCCCCATTCTTCGAAAACAGCGTCATATTCTTTATATTTTTCTTTCTGTTTAAGCTTCACAGCCATAGAAATATATCTTTTTTCGGCAGTGCCCACATTTGTCTTTAAAGCTTCGTTAGCCTCAAGCCATGATAAATGTATTTCATAATGTCCCTCTTCATTCACAGGGACTGTTTTTCTGAAATGATCTAGTGCAGCTCTTTCTATATCTTCTTTAGATTTTGTCTCAACTAGTTCCCTAATACCTAAAACATCAAGCTCCCAAAGATTTGCTATGGTGGAAGTTTGGGAAAATAGGGAGGTAACAGGGAGAGCTGATAACTCATGACTCTTTTCACCTGGAACTTTTCCCATAATAATCCAGCCAAGTTTTGTTTCAACAGCTATTAGTCCGCACTTCAATTTGTGCATTTTTCCAGTAAAGAATTGTCCACAAAAATCGGCTCCTATCAACAATTCAATGTCTGGATAACCTTTACCATAGTCTGCTATCCAAATTTTCTTTTGTTTCAATTCTTTTTCCCACGGTCCTTTCTTGAGTCGCGACAATTTTCCACATATGACAGTTTGGTCTAACACTTTAATATCACAGTTGAACTTGCTGCTCGAGCTGCTCAAATATGTTATAACACTGATGAGACTCTTTTTATAGTGTTTTTCCTCCAAATAAAACATGAACCAAATCTTCAGATCTGACTGGTTCGTAACTCATTTCATTCACCATATTCTTCAGGATATATGGCCGTTGTGAATCACTATCAATTAGTGCACGTACAGTACAACTTCCTTTCATTGATTTCAATTTTACTTGTAAAGTTTGTAGGAGTACTTCTTCTGAACAGCTGTGGTTTGACAAGGAAGTATTTTGCTTTTCTTCTTTTTTCTCTATGTCATGTGCATCTATTTTCTTTCGATTAGCTGGAATTTCTGGGCACATTACAACCCAATGATTTTGCCCACAGATTATACATTTTACATTTGTTTTACAAGCCTTAAAACTGTGTCCTGTCTTCAAACAAGAAAAGCAAACCTTTTCATCTTTAATCTTTTGTTTTCCTCAAGTGACAGTTTCTGTGCTTGAAAACATTCTTTACTTAACCCTTTCGGGATGACCGCATTCCGAAACTGCCGTGGCCCAAAGGACGAAGCGCTTAGTTTCCGAACTGTTCCCAAAAGACGGCTAATTTTTTGCGCTAAGCCTAACTCTCGAAAAAAATTCACTAAAAATCACCCGTTCAACACAGCATTCTACTTTTTTCAGGAAGAAAGGAAATACTTATTTTCTATTTGATGTATATTTTTCATACAAATTTTCTTTTATCAAAATATTAAAAATTTTAGTGTATATATGTTATAGGTACAGATGGATAATTCTTTGGCATGTCCTTCCGATTTTTTAAAACTGTACCACATATATGCGTATTCTTAGACAACAAATACTTTGCAAGTACAGGAGAGGTAAAAAAATTATCCAAATACAAAGTATATCCTTTTCCTAAAAGTTCACTTAGAAGTGTTTTCACAATGCATTCTCCATACCCACCATCAGAGCTTGATAATTCCGTGTCGTTTCCAGTATACACAAGGAAATTCCATATATAGCCTGATTCCGATTCTGACAATTGATATATTTTTATTCCTAATCTGGACCTTTTCGAGGGGATATATTGACGAAATGCCAGCCTTCCTTTCCATGAGAACAATGATTCATCAATGAACACATTTCTTCTAGGAGTGTATATAGATTTAAATTTTGAAACTAATGTATCTAACACAGGTTTCAATTTATCTAGTTTTTTAGGCATTACTATCAAGAGTAAAATGAAGGTAATGTAATATTCCTATAAATCAATCGCAACTCATAACTGAATTGAAAAAAGGAGTACTGATAATTGGATTCTTAGAAAAATACATTTTAAGATTTGGTTTTCTGACAATGCTCGTCAAAACTACTAGTGCGAGAAACACACGAAATTCGTTTCCTGTCACAGGTGCAAATATATTTGGAACAGGTGGAGTCTTCGATGTGAAAGGAGAGAGGAGATTTTTCTCCAATTTTTTCTTTGCAGACTCATTAGTTGCTTTTACGATAAATTCTACTAGTTCATCATCAAAAAATATGCTAAAAAATCAAGTTCCTTATCTAAATTAAGCGGCATGATATTGTGATTTATTCCAGGTATGTTCAAAAACTGCAAAGAATTCAGATCTTTCAAATCACATGTCCAAACAACATTCGAAAAAACAGCAACTGAAGCTGGCGGCGTTGTAATAATAGTATGCTCAGAATCTGAAGAATCAATTGCATTTTCAGATTCATCATCAGAAATAACACTGTTCCACGAATCTGCACTATATGCATCGCTTTCATTACTGTCTGGTTTGTTTACCATATGCATATATTCTTCCATAGAAAGGAAACGTTTTAAACCAGCCATACTTTTATCTGAAATAACCTAATCATTTCATTTCCGCACATACCTTTACCCCCACCCAATAAAAATACTCTCTTATATTCCTATAAACCCGGAAGTTAATTATAAAATTGTTGTTGATGCTGCGAGAAGTGCTCTGTCTATTTACTTTACAGAACCACATTACAAAGCTCCAAATGGAAAAATAATTCATTGGATTCAGCTTATGCCAAGGTCAAGCATATATGAAATACATTTAAGTTGCTTCCACGGGCATTTAACGCCATCTAGTAGACAAATAAATTCAAATGAAAACGTTTCACACAGAAACACCGATACCTGCCACTCGCCGTTTAGGGTAAAGTTCTCTCCGTCACGAGTGAGTGCCGTTCGTCCTTGAATGCAAGTTTGCAGCCGGCACGAGGGGGTGCCAACTGTCGTGAAAGGGTTAAATATGGTTTATTGCAAAAAAATACAACTGCTTAATTTTTCTTTTTTCGTTTGACAGGAGAATAAATCATGTGCAGTCGGCACGAACTCTTCCTCGATATTTTGAATCGATCGCTTTATTTTCGTCAGCTTTGATTTCTTGACTTCTAAGCCACCAATGGCCATAGATATCAGTTGCTCATTCTCCACTTCATTTCTAATAAAGGTCATCAAATCGTCGAGTCTATCCTTTGGAGTTTCTCCAATTTTCGATTGTCTCTGCCAGACTCTTAGTAACTTCTCGGGAATATACGACTCCACTAGTGGGAAAATAATTGCATCGTACTTTTTTGTAGCAACGCCAAATGAATCTAATGCTCTAAGTTGTGATTCAAATTTATCATACAATGATGAAAGTGAAAGCATCGATTGTGACTTTGGGTTCTCTACTACTAATGCTAGAAGATCCCCCTTATGTAGAGTTCCACTGAAACATCGTCTTTTCCAAATCTAGCTTTGAAACTTTCTATCACTTGTGGATAGTTTTCAGCCGTCGCTGAGTAGCTTTGTACAAGTTCTCTAGCGCGAGAATTTCGAACTGTACGAGATATTGGAATTTATCTCCTGGATCAATACCCGGATCTTCGTCTATTTTTTAAACATTGACCAAAAGGTTAACCACCCTTTTATATTACCATCCTATTTCTCAAATTCAATTTTCGGGAGTTTAAACTTTCTATTATGCATTTCCCGATCACTAACTATTGAATTTATTTCATCAGTTTCTTTAAATTGTTCATTGAAAAGAACCTTTACTTTAAAAAAATTGTTATTATACTCATTGGCTGACTTACTTTCTTGTTTGAATCTTTCATCTGTTGTATCGTCAGCTTCTAACATGAGATCCATGGATTCGCGATCCAAATTTAAGTTCTTCATATTTCAATTTCAAAGTTTCAAACTTCGCTTTTAAATCCAAAACTTTATCTGTTTCCTCGGAATCGATATCTGCTATAATCTGATTGTATAACCTTGTAAAAGAACTATGCACAACTATCTGTTGCTTCTGAATTTTTAATTCACAGTTATTGAAAACAAAACTGTTCAAATTCAAAATGTCGTACCTTATCACGTCTGTTTGTCGCCAAATGTTATGAGAATCTCTCAGAAAACTATTCTGTCATTCTCCTTCAATTTAATTCTGATTCCATATATATAAATAATTGACATCATTAGCTAACGGAAACAGAGTTTTATTTTGAATTCACCAGATTACAGCATTTTTACAAGCTTCCACCATTTTTCAAGTTCTACAATAACAAATCCACTGTTTCCACTCACTTCATTACAGAATAATAAAAATAAAAACAAACGATAATATGCAACCATAGATATAAACATTTTGGACTCTGTTCTGAGGGAAAAACAATGAGGAAAAATCATAGCAGACGATCATAATGCTGCTTTTGACACTCGCGGACCGCGGTCAATCGCTTCATTGTTGCGAATCACCATTAATCGCGAATTGGTCACACTGAAGGCAATTTCTGGTAACCAAAATTTCTCAGAAATTTCATTCAGTCCCACGGCATTGGCGGAAGGTAGATCGGGCAAATTGCCTCGCTGTTTGCTTCGTTGTTGCGGACCGCGATTCCATAGCTAAGCATGAATCGCAGTCAATCGTGATTTGGTCACACTAAGGTACTACGTGTACCTAATTAGTGAAATATTTTAGAGAAAACTATAAACGTGTCTTCCCGCGTGTACGGGTCGCAAATTCGATCGAATAAATTTTCATTTTTATAAGATTCTTCCACGGATTCGCAATTATATTCTTTCTGGGTACTTCTCCCACTTTTTTTTTGCCAGAGGAATTATCTTTTTCCCGCGGTCGAAAATCCTTTCCCCAGGTCACAGGATGTCTACAAGTTACAAAAATCCCATAAATGTCATGAAATCGGTCATATATGTTCCAAAAATGCTGCGAAATGTGAACAGTTTTCACTGCCTTACATCTGAAAACCTGTTTCTTTACGATTACGAAATTGGCGCTCGCATACGGCAATTTCCACTATGTTTGAAGAGCGATAAACAATGATTATCTTTTTGCCACTTTTACAATCTATTTGCACCGACTGAAATTTACATAATTTTGTTTTGTATGCAAAAACAAAAACAAAAAATATTTCTACCATATTAATAAAATGAAAGGCTATTTATTTTACAGCAACATCCGGAAAATCTGCATTTGTACATGATCCGTGGCATAACTTGTTTAATTTGAATAATATTTCCCACTTTTGCAACGACTACAATATTTGTAATTGTTTCGCATTTTATAGAGTAAAACTATTTTCCAAGAGTATTATTTATGAAATTAAAGGCTCTTTTGAAGCAGCATCGCAAAAAACTGTATTTGTATGCAATTCACTGTATATTTCGTTTTAATTTGGGAAATATTTTGCACTTTTATAATCTGTTTGCATTGCCTGAAATTTTTGTAATTATTTTGTGTTTTATACAGAAAAACTATTTTTCAAACATATTATTAAAATAAAGGAGTATTTTGCAGCAGAATCTCAAAAAATGGCATTTGTACGTGATTCTCCGTATATTTTGTTTAATTATGAAATTGTTTTTCCACTTATGCAACTTGTTTGCATTAACTAATTAATATTCACAAAAGTATTCACTTTGTAGTGTGATTCACTCTTCTATGTCTGGGTATTTGAGCATTTCATAAATCAACATACTTGAGATCACTGTCCATGATATATTATAGATTTTCTTTATGCTATTATTAATTTGCATCATGTATTATGAAATAATTTTGTTTTAAATTAAAAAAATTCAACTGAAATTTCAATAAATCAGTCTGTTAACAAAACTCATTTCATTGTAAGAAAATGTGTTTCCTTTTCTCTTTTTTTTACCGAAAGAAATGTCACTATTTCAACTGTTCATAATTGTTCTGTCATTATTTCAACTGCTACTGTTGAGGTGCCCTGCTAAAATAATCCTTTCCCATATATCTTCATCTTCTAATTATTCTACCTTAGAGTATCTGACTGAATTATCATATTTTGTTTTTATATTTTGTTTAGAAGAGATAACATTCTTGTACATTCTAAGCTTCATACATTTTGAGTTTAAAGGCAGAATTAATTAAATTAAATTTTTGAATTATTTGCAGAATCAAATCGAATTTAAGCTGAGGGAAATTTCAGCTAAGAAACACTAGTCTCTTAAGGTCCTTGTTTATTTCTTGAAAAAAAAAAAAAAAAAAAAAAATAAAATAAATTTTGGTAAACCAATCCTCAATTTTTTCTAATATTTTTAGGATTATTGTGTCAAAGAATTTTTTTATAAATCCTCTTATTCATCAATTCTTAACCAAAGAATTTTGTTATGTTTTGTATATTTCTCACCCATGGCAATCCTATCGAATCTTTATTTGTAATTATTAATATTTTCGTGTTGTCTGTAACTTTTTAAGTATTTTATTTTAATATTTTAAAAATGTAAATAGCTATTTTCTGGTTTTTGCCTTCAGCCTTTATTTTAAAAACAGACTAGTTTCTATAACTGTTGTTTTATGTCTAGAGAATAAAATTAAATAAATTGAATAAATTTAAATCAAATTTCATAATTTGAATTTATTGCTTTCTTTTGTGTCATTAGTTTTTCTCTAAATAAGGCGTCTTTACTCTACTGTCCACAAAACATAATATAAAAGTATATACATAATTTTAAGTATTTTCAACCCATGAATATGCATCAACAGCCAGGTGTAAAACATATCAATATACATTTGATTTTAGACAACTGTTGTTAAAAAAATTTTTGGCCACCAACTTTTTTTGGTTTGCTACTAAAAATTTTGTTCTTAGTGGCCAGTGACCACTATTAAAAAATCTGAAGCTGAATCTTTAGTAGGAGGGATGGCCAGTATTCTGATCCTGCATTTGTTTTCAAGCAGCACATGGCCAACAGATGTGGTATGACAGTCTGGGGAGCCATCTCATGAGATAGCCTATCTCCTCTAATTGTGTTCTAAGCCAATCTGGTGACTCATTTGTATGTCAACAATATTCTGCTGCCAATTGTTCTGCATACGCTATCAAGCTGCCCAGGTTCCATTTACCAACAAGACAACTTTTGACCACATATTGCATAACTTTCTCAATAATGCCTTTGAGGATTTAATATCTTCTCACGGTCATCCGGGTTCCCAGACCTATAACCAATAGAATGCTCCTGGGATTTGTGGGGATGGCAATTGCAGCTTTCTCATAATACCACTGAATTAGCTGACCAGTTACAACATTTGTGGGAGAATCTTCTGATAAGGGACACATAAGCAACTTAATTGACTATGCTGCAGTGAATATCAACTTGTATATCTTCCAGTGGAGGATTTACCACTTACTAAAATGCCATCTTCCTGTTGCCACCCTTTCTTGATAAATTTTTTTTGCTTCCAAATTCTAATCATCTACTCAAATGATATATTTTTTTAACACTGTATTTGTTTAGGTAACACTAAAGTAATGAGCATTCACTCTTGCATAGTTAGGCCTAATTTATAACTGTAGATGTTGTGATTGTGATATCATCACATCCATCGAACCATCATTCAATGCTTCCATGTGGCTGGATGTTTCTGGAGAAGGGCAATCTAGATGAAAATTTTGAAACTGGTACTTGTGAGAGCAGAGACCAATTGAATAAAAGCATTCTTTCCTGCTTATTGCAGCGCCATGAAACCATTGTTTTGTGGGTGATATTTTCACAAGCAAATCGAAAACAATCATGCGCCAAGGCATCTTTTGACACAACCAACTGAACAACCTCACACAGCCTAAACCTGAACAGACCATAGACCATGGGGCCACCAACCCACCATGTGACCACCAAACCAGATAGACCATGTGGTTATCTTTCATTATTAATAATACCCTCATAACCATGTGATTTGATTAGCAGTGATAGTTTATCATTCACACATCTGGCACGGTTCATAAAGTTTTTTTATATTAGGCTTATGCAAGTTTACTGTTTTGGTCAAATTTTTTACAATAGAATTACACACTCGGCTTGGCTAATATACTGATTGGATTATATTCAGAAATATACAGTAGTTAATAAAGATACAGCAAATAGTTATTTAGCCAAAGTACTGAATTTATTTTCTGAAAGAGAGCTATAATAAGCTAATTATATGCAATCCTTCTGTATTTTCCATTATAATATATGTATTAATAATTTTAAAATGCCCAGCTTTAACAAATTTTAATTTGTTTTAGGCATGTTTATACTGGACAAAAATATTCGGTGTAAAAATAGTCAAATACCTTATTAGAAGATACTTAGTATATTATTAGTGAAGTTTTTTTAAATGTTTAATAGCCTTGTAATATTCTTGGTAAAGACACACACATTTGTACAATTTATAAATGTAATACTACATGAATACAACAACATCAAGATGTAGAAAATAAATCTATTTGATCTACATAATTAAAATGCATATATGAACAGAAAAAAATTCTATATATGTTTTACTCCAACTCCAACTCAAGAAAATTCCTAATTTTCCTATTCTACCGAATAAAATTTAAAGTTATTTTTAAACTGAAATACTTCGTTTCACAAGTACAATTATTCGTTTAAGATCTAAATATATATGAGAAAAATCCTTGATGTTTAAATGAACAATACTCAAACCTATTTCTAACATGTATTATTAACTGAGTAATAATCTCTAACATGTGCAATTGCTTCATTTTTAAAAATATTTATGATTTTGTTAATTTTTTAGAAATATCATGAAAGTAACATGATAAAGATGATGCCATGGAACTGTTCGAATTATCATATGGAGCTTGGGGTATGGCAAAGTGTGCTGTTGGTGAATCCTGTGAGCTGTCACTAGTGATCAGAGAGCCTACTATATAGTAGTCTGATTACAACACTTGCTGTGTTTCAACATGGAAAGCAACACATTCTTGGAGTTTATTGTAGCTGGTGATGAAATCTGGTGCATAGTATGGTTACAAACCATAGCATGGTTACAAACCATGCAATGGCAGCATCTGACCTCTCCACGTCCAAAGAAATTCAATAGGGTGCTGTATAAAGAGATGGTGGCAGTTTGACCACCATGATGTTGTAAATGACATGTGTTGGACACCCACTTCTTGTGCAGAACAGATTGCAAGCCTTTAAAAGGGAGTATAGTCCAGATCCTTGCAATTTTCACTTCTTCAGTTCGCTGAAAAGGACATTGCTTCTAATTGGATGATGACATGAAGCATGTTGCATTGGATTTTTGAATACAGCAGATTTCTACCGTAATGACATCTCATCATCAATGTATTGGATTTTTGAATACAGAAGATTTCTACCGAAATGGCATCTCGTCAATGAGACAATTATCTTAAAATCTGTGGAAATTACTCTTAAATATCTTTAACCTATATGACCTTGCAGACTCCAAACAAACTCTTTGATCATTTCTTAAAAATAAAAAATATATGGTTTGCTACTCTTCTTAAAGTATATTTTGAATAAAAGTTATTTCTCTTTTTCAGGCATATTTTAGATGTTTTTCAAATTTAGTATAAGTTTTGTGATATTTTAAATAAAGTATCTGTTTCAGAGGTTTGCGTAGAGTTTGAGACCTTATTATTTTTACCTTAAATTTCTGACATTAATTGCTATAATTTTCATGTACATTACATGTACACAGTGAAAAATTAAAGTCATTAATGCCTGAAGAATGACTTTACTAAAAATGTTAATTTTGTTTATTCCAAAATACATTATTTGTTTTTGTTGAAGCTGTTTCATGATGAGAATAGAATACATAGATTCTTTCTTAAATTAGGGTAGTCTTTCAATATATCTATGTCTCATAGACAAACATTGTTCTTTAACTATTGAGGATGTTCCTAAAAAATATCACAAAAATATGAACCTAACAATTTATGGTTCCCAATATGGTAGCAGTACAGTTAAGTTGTTTGAATCAAGAAAAGTTGGGAATATCTCATGATATTAACTTCTCCAAGAGGTCCAGCTAACATGCACAAAAAAATGACACCATTCCAAAATACAATTTATATATGAAAACAAATTCTCTAATCGAAAATTTAGTTTCTCCTTATGTCATTTTGAATAAAGCCTCCATAAGTAAGCATTTTAAGCGGAGAACAAATGCGTACTTTAATTTTATTTCAGAGAGTATATTGTTTTTTCTCATTTTATATATGAAGTAAATATAACAAGAGATTTGATTTTATACTACTCTGTTATAAACTGAAAAATTAAAGTAATTAATTTCTGATAAAACTTGTGCCGTTTACAGGGTGCATGTGTAATAACAGGATTCTTAATTGAGTCTTGTTAGTGGACAAACCAAAACATACTGTATGGTTTAAAATAGACCATTAACAGTTATCAAAAATTTCAATTACATGTAAATAGAAAATATAAATATAATTTGTAAAATGTTACTACTCTCATTTCTTTTTACAAAGCTATTTATAATCTCTTTATTTGATAATTACTGAAAATTTTATGAAATACAACTGTAAGGGATGTATTAGGCAGAAGAATTTTTAATGAATAACATTCTAGCATACATTAATAAAGGTTTATTAAATTACATCGTAATCATCATATCAGAATAAACCAAAAAATATATCATAACATCGAATGCGGGCGTCAAGCGTCGAACTTAACATCAAGTGTGTCACTGAGTGCTGCTAGATGAGGTTACAAGAATAGAAATGAATATGAAAGAAAATAGTTCTCGGTTGATGCTTACACAATTTAAAATTATCTTATTTACAAAGTTAAAATGATACTGATATTTTTTTATTTAGCCTTTTGCTGTCGGGATTAAACAATGAATGTCTGATCACATGGCTAAATATAGATCTAACAATGAAGTAAATTTTCAATATCATTGATAGGTAAAACGTCTGACCTTAGTTTATCTAGTTCAGAAGTAGATTTTAAAATGGAACTAGAGAAAGATGAAAACGTTCATATATGGGTGTAGTTTTTTTTTTTGGGGGGGGGGGGGGGGGTCAAGTCTTTACATCTGTGCTTAAGACAGGTGTAGACAGCAAAGGGTGATGATTATTCAACTTCTAAAGTTTTCCTTATTACTTGAAGTGATTTTAGTTAGGTAAGATTGAAAGATCCTATACACTCCTAAAATCTTAAATTTCAAATAAAAATAAATATTTATATGAAAAAGTCAATAGTGTTAACACTAGTATATTATTAAATTGCATGTTAATAATATTTTAATTTGAAACTTAGAACGTATGTTCCTACAAGGCGAAGCTCTAAGTCACCAGGAAGCAAATCAGAGAAACTGAAACACAATGAATGTGCAAAATTCAGTAGAGAATAGAATATGTAAAGATTTTCCAATGAAAAAACACAAGATACATTTTGCAAATAACATTTTAAATGTAATTTTTACTTTTAGAATTTGAAATATTATTTAACAGAGCATAAAAGTTATTCTTCTAAATAGTGTTTTTTGCTTAAAAATATTTGCTTATTCTTTATGTTACTCAGTTTACCATGTTACTTGTACATTAAGAGGATATTTTCCTTCCAACTGCTGGTTTCAGTTTTCCATGCTAACATATGGAAAATAGTACTCAATATCATTTAGTTTTTAGGATTTTTCCCATTGTTTTTTGCAAAGCATAAATGCCCCAAAAAGAGGAAAATTTGTGCTTTTTCAAAACATCGATAAAATAATTAGAGAAGTGTTTCTAAAATTTTTGTAAAATTAATACAGTGCTCAAAAATATTAGAAATATACTAGTTACTCTATCAAATTTCACAACATCTATCCTTCCTTGCAAATAATAACAGCGAAAAATCCCCAAAACTGACATAGTCCGAGGTTTAATTTTTTACCCCATTTGCTAACATGGACAAACTGAAACAAAAACCTGCAGGAGAAATATATCCTTTTAATGTCTTCATTTTGGTTACATATTCGCTCTAACTTTTGTTACATACTCGTTTCTTTTGAGTAAACTTTTGATACATTTTCGTTAGTTTTGCATCCATTCCGTTATATTTTAGTTTGATTTGCGTCTCTTCCGTTATATTTTCGTTTGTTTTGCATCAGTTCCATTATATTTTCATTTGTTTTGTGTCCGTTCTGTTACATCTTCATGTGTTACATTTTCATTTGTTTTACATCCGTTTCGTTTTTATATTTCGTTACACATTCGCTTTATTTGCATTAACTTTCATTACATACTCGTTTCCTTTGCATTCGCTCCGTTACTTTTGTGATACATATTATTATCGTGTAAATATCCATGCAAAAGTTATGTGTGGAAGACCTAGGCCAGCCGACTAGGCCAGCCGTTGAGTGGCCGGAAGCAAAAGTTATGTGTGCAAAACAAAAAGTAACATTTTAAAAATGGTTGCAAAATAGTGGAAACGCCGAGACATATTTTCGTTTTTATTTCGTTACATATTCAACAAAATAAAAATGAAACTGGGGTCTGATTTTTCAACAAATTAAAAACGGAAGTGTGCTAGTTGGGACTGTATTCAATTTATTAGAATAATGCCAAAACCAGAGCAGCTATAGTCCAAATATAGCATATCATAGTCATTTGTGTCGCATTTTAATTTTTGTATTTTGGATTTTATGGGGGCCAAGCTGTCTCAGGCCTGACATAGGAATGTATTGTGCTTTTATTTTTTAGAATAATTTGAACACTGGAACAGAGTCCAAATTCTGTATGTTAATCTTATATTTTAATTCTTTGGATTTTGAACCTTATCTGACTAGTCTTGGGCCCGCTATAGGAATGTACTAGTTTATTGAGAATAACTTTCCAAAACCAGAGTAACTAGATAATCCTAATTTAGTATGTCATTGTCTTTTTGTGCTATATTTTAAATCCTTGTATTTTGAACAGCCCAGCTTGGGCCCACTACACGAATGCACATGTTTTTGGGGAATAGCTCAAACCTGAACAGCTAGTTTTGTATGTACAAAGTACAAATGTCAATGTGTTATATTTTAATTTTTTGGATTTTCAACCATATCAGGTCAGAGCGTCTTGGATCCAGCATAGGAATGCACTCGGTTTCTGAGAATAGCTCCAAACCAGAGCAGCTAGAGGGTTCGAATTTAGCGTGTCTGTGTCCTATTTCAATCCCCTGTGCTTTGAACATCTTCTGCCCGACATAGGAATGCACACACTTTTTGGAATAACTTGAGAACCAGAGTAACTAGGAAGTTCAAATTGACTGTATACGTCATTTTTATACTTTAATTCTTTAGATTTTGCACCGTTTGGGTCAATGATCGTATTTATTTAATTTTGATGTCATTTGTGATTTTTTAATTTGATTCAAGAGATATTTTGATGAAATTTGTTTAAGCAATTTTAAAAAGAGCCTTTTTTCAGTAGACGAATGCTGTAATTTATCATTCTTTTATGGTTAGGATCGGACATTTATCTCTTCGGCTATTTTATATTTTTTCTTGAATATTTGTATTGATAATTTGCAATAATTTTTATTTATTCTTCTTTTTCATGACCGTAGCATTCTGGTATTTTTTAAGCTGAAATTGATAATTATGACAAATTTAGTAATATTAAATTTATTAAATATTTATAGAAAAAAAAATTCTTTATTACAGCGATTTTTTTAAATCTGAAAATGATCATGAAAAATTTAGCAATATTTAATTTCTTAAATATTTATTTAAAAAAATTATTATTACTGCAAATGCCATAATATATGAAATTTTCAGATCGCATGCTCATTTTCTTGGCAATTATAAGCCAATATTTTGTATTTGCTGGCAATTTCATTTATTTCTTTTCCGATAATGCAAATCTCCTTTTATGCAAATCTTCCTGATTGCAACATTTTAGTATTTTAATTTTTTTTCTATCTAACATGACAAATTTAGTAATATTTAATTTTACGGGTAAATATTATAATGAAATTTGTTTAACTCTACTGGCAATTTGCTGATCTTTTCTCTTTACCCAGTATTTTTAATTTTTCCATTTTAAAGGCACATAAACTTCTTGTTTCACTTAATTTTCAGAAATTTATGGGTTATCAGGGATTACCAATTATTTCTTATTATTCCGATAAAGAGCAAGCGAGTGAGGGGCATGGGTGAGGTACTATTAAACACTGCCATTATATATCAATATCAATATCCACTGCCATTATATATCAATATCAATATCCACTGCCATTATATATAAACACTGCCATTATATATAAACACTGCCATTATATATCAATATCCACGGATGCAAGTCTGACGAAAACTGAAATGAGATGACACCGAATTTATGTGAACACTGACTAATAAGTTTTTTTTTTTTTTTTTTTAAATGGCCAGGCACTTTGACCTTCGTCATTCGCCTTTATTACAGCGGTCAGCGTGTGAACCATTTAGCCATCCATTGACGTTACCCCAGGCGCACCAGAGGGGGGTGGATCACATTGCGTCCACAACACAAACATCCATGCCTTAAGTGGGGCTCGAACCCACAACATGTCGGTCGAACGATTGCTACGGAAACGCTTGCCGTGACCACTCGACAACTATGTCGGCACTGACTAATAAGTGAGACAGTGTGTTCATTTCAGTAATGATTAGATTTTTCCTCTGTTTACATCATTGATAGTTGATTAGAGATTGGATATACAATGCAACACAATAAAATTTGAAAGCATTCTCTTAGAGAAATTCTTGAGTATCAGTATTTTTTGTAGATTTTTTTAACATGTAAAATTCTTGTGTTCTAGCGGAAAAATCGACATCAAATAACTGGTCATAGTCTATAACCCCATTTAAAGGGAATATTTATTGCTGTTTACACAGAGTTGACAGAAGAGGAGGAGTTTCTGTGCAAATCATTTCAGCAATAGATCACATTTTAGAAGCAGATCGTGCTTCAGCAGATCTTTTTCATCTGCTTTCTAATAACTGTTTTCATCAATGTCAAAGAAATGGTGAGCACCAAGCTGTTTACAACTTTAGGGAGCAATTTTGCAGGAGAGGACATTCACTGTGGTTACTGAAAGAAAATGTATCCTCAATTGACTCTTAGAAATTTGTCCTGAGTTAGAAAATTTCTCTGAATTTGTAGTTGCAAATAATCACAAATAAAAATATATTTGCTGAATTCAGATAATCAATAAAATGAAATTCGCAGAAAAAATCATGTCTACGGCCCTTCATGGGCAAATAAGTAGCGGTTTATTTTAAAAATAGTCATTTTGGAGTTATTTTGATTAGAAAAGTCACCATAGATGCATTTCCTTCAAAAGTCTCTTCAGTCGCTAGTAGCAGCCCAGCAGAAATTAATACAATTCTGCTGTACAGAAAATGACGATAGGAAAAAAAAAATGGAATTAATTTACCTGGCAGTGAAGGACATTCTGTTCCATTTGCAGACTGACATTGAATCAAGTCATTTTGTGTGTCTAGTGGAAATATATACACATCAGTATTATTGATATTGGATGAGAGCCTAAAAGGAATTTGAGAATAATTGTTACATCTAATCTATATACAAGACGTAATGTATATAATTCGAACTAGATTTCAATGTAAAATGTAATACAAATAAAGTCAGGTAAATAGACAGAAATATTTAGATTTTCTTCTTCAGTATGAATAAGCCTGGACCTGAATGGCCAAACAAAAAATGGTGAAATAATGTGACAAAAGGGAAGTAAAAAGAAAAAAATGCAGAGTATATGAACTCAATGTGCGAAGCAGAAATAAAGCTAATCATAGAAACAAAAATTATACATAGTCGTGCCACACTTTGAAAAAAAGGGTGTCATTGACAAATTATTACCCAGATTACAGGAAATTTATTAATATAAAAAGCTTTAAAGAAATCTAAACTATTTAAAGAAAACTCAACTATCTATATAGAACCTAAATAGTACTCTTGAATAATGAAAGCTAGAGATGTGGATTTTCCGGAAAATTTTGAACTTATTCTTAAATATTACATTTAAGCTAGAATAATATGTTCAGTGACTTTTTAAAGCATTTGTTCTTACATTAGTGCTACAGTCATATATACATTAAATGTTATGGTTAAAAAATGGGTTTAAATTTTGGAATATATAAAAATATTTTATGCACAAAAATTTATAATACATATATATTGAAGTCGGCAGCTGCAATTTAATATTTTCACTTTTTGAAAATTTATAAAATAATTATATTTTATCTATAAGAATAGATTTTTTTTTTTTTTTGTAGATCATAAATTTAAAACAATGCATAACAGAAATAATAAATTAAAAATAAATAAAAATTGCTAACCTTTTTCTGAATCATAAATAATTTACTGTTTATTATAGGTTGAAAGCCCAGACCACACGACCAACCCAGGGGTTTATGGTAACAAATTGTGTGGCCGGGTGTTTATTATAGGTGTAAACACCCGGCCACACAATTTGTTACCATAAACCCCTGGGTTGGTCGTGTGGTCTGGGCTTTCAACCTATAATAAACAGTAATATATATAATAACAGTGATATATATAGTATATATATAACAGTGATATAAACAGTAATATATATAATAACAGTAATATATATAATAACAACCTATAATAAACAGTAATATATATAATAACAGTAATATATATAATAACCTATAATAACAGTGTTTATTATAGGTGTAAGAAATGAATTATTGCATATATAATTTTCATATGCTTGCTTTTTTTAGGAAGGATTAGAAAGTTTTATCCTCATAAGCAGCAATATTATTTATTGTGATATAAAAATGTTATAAGAAGAAAATAAAAATTACTATTGTTACATATGGCTTTATTAAAAATCAATCCATTACATAACTGACATCTCATAATGATACAAAGGTATAAAACCATTAAATAAGCTAACTAAATGCAAAACAAGAATATCACAAATTAGACAAACACAAAGCCCAATGAGGTCCAAGAAGGGGTTGCGCCCTCACAAGGACAGTTCATATAAGTTACAGTTTCCCAATACAGTCTGCAAACATCACCTTGCTGCTGGGAATCTTTATCAAAACCCAAGCACACTGAAAAGGGACTTGAGTTCATAACATCAGCACTATAAATGGGGCATATATTTGTTGGGAGAATTCCTATCTTATTAAGGTGTTCGGCTAGGCAATTGTCGTGCTTAGATTCAGAGATTTTTACTTTCTAAAATTACTAATGTTCAAAATTCATAATTTCCTCCTTCCCTTCAAAATTCTACATTAATTTATGGTCATTGAGTATTTCGGCGATTTATCTCGTATTAATGTTTATTTATCATCCTTTTCTTGCATTTCTATATTCTAAATTACGTGTGCAATGTATCTACAAACGCTAAATGTATCCATAAAGTCCTTTGCTAATTCGCCTGTGTCCCTGTAGTTTTCCTTTCCGCCCTTACACCTTCACTTTCGAGTGACAATTATATTCATCTGAAAGCGAAAAATGAAGCTCGTTTTGAGCATGGATTTGGCCGTTTCTTGGCTTATCAGTGTGGGTGCCGACAGGCATTCCATAGGGTTGACTTAACGGGGTAATGAACTTTGGTGGGAAAATGTGGTAGCCAGCTTGGCGGCAATTTCGTGCCTCACGGTTCTTGGCGAACATCACTTTTTTATTCCCCGGGTTGTGCATAGGTGCTCTGTGTGCGGTGCAGGTTTTTACTAGCCAAGATTGGCGGCTCTTGGGAAGCAAAAATTTGGTTGGCAAGTATATTTCGATCCTGAGCATCAGAGCAGTGAGTTTGAAAGAATTTTGAGGGCCATGCCCGGGGCCGCTGAAAAGGAGCTTTGGAGTGGTGTATAGATGTTTTATTATATTGCAATGTTTACATTGTTGCAAGGGTTACATGATGTGTGAATGTTACCAACCAACTCAAGTGTTCCGTGGCGATGTGCTTTGTTTGCTTGTCCCGTCAACTCAAGTGTTCCATGGCGACGTGAAAATGTTACCGACCAACTCAAGTGTTCCTCGACAATGTGTTCTTGTTTATAAACCGGACCGGCCAACTCTGCAGTGATGTGTTTTGTTTTTATTTATCTTCCCACTCAAATGTTCCGAGGCAATGAGTGAATATGCTTCTAAGTTTTCCTGAAAAGCCCACTGTGTTTTAATCAGTGTGCAAGTCATTCCATTTAACTTTACAAGTAACTTCAGTTTTTAGAAAGTTACATTATGGGCCGATTAGAGAAAGGTGTTATTTATTTGAAATTTGAATTCAAATTTCAGTTAAAAATGTGTCAAATAATATGAAGTCGAATTTACTCATGCTATGTCAATGTTTTCCCTTTTTTTGTCTGTAAGAATTGAATTTTGGTACTTTAATGATTAGAGAATTTTTAATATTTTTATTCTTTTGATATTAACATTTTTTTTCCCTTTGGACAGCGCCAAACAGACCAAACTCTGGTCTTCAGACCAGAGTGGAATCTGAACCTGGGATTTAACTAACTTGGTTTGTTTTCATTTGGGTTTAAATTGCTTTTCTGGGTTTTAATTGTTTTTCTGGGTTTAAATTGTTTTCTTTTTCGGTAACGCAATGTACTTTAAATATCCACTATACAGTAGTTTATATAATAAAATATTGGAAGGTGTTAAGAAGTAAACAAGTTAATTGGAAGGTGTTAAGAAGTAAGGCCAAACAGTAGGAATAGAAATTAATAAAAGAAACATCATTAAAATAAATTAGAAACTTTAATATTGAAGAGTAATAATAAATAAAATAAACTCAAAAATGAAGTTAAATCAATTAAAAATAAATTAACAGAACTTGAAATTTAAAGCATAAGTTAAATTTGAAGTTCGAGTTTAAAAGTTAAATAAAAATAAATAAGCGAAATTCGACACAACACAATCATAATCCGTTCCCCCTGCGAGGTTGGTTGTCTTCCAGCTATCTTGGATATTCTCCCAAACTTCACCTCTTGATTTAATTTCCAGGTTTTTTGGGTTTTACAATTCTCCATAATTTTGCTATAGAGTAGTTCTTAATGCATAACTCCAGCGGAACAGGTTTTTGGGCGAGATAAACTAGGGTACCCTTTTTGGCCAAAATGTCAGCTGACTCATTACCATTGATTCCAACATGGGGTGTTATCCACTGAAACACAATAGATTTGTTTCTACTTCTAAGAAAATCCAGAATCTGCTTTATTTCAGTTAGGGTCGATATCTTGATAAAATTAATTTTCAAAACAGTTTGAATGGCTGTTCTGGAGTGCACCAGTATGACAGCTTTTGAAAAAGAGTCAATTCGAAACTTAAGGTTATTAACAGACAAAAAGATGGCATAGATTTCTGCATCAAAATTAGACACATATAGCCGGACAGGGGCATATTGAGAAAATATCTAGCAGTACACTCCAACTCTGGCAGAACTATTGATATTTGACCCACCTGTATATATCCACTAGGGTTCTGGGTACTTTTTGTCAATCATGCACAATGCAGTTGCTTTCAAGATTGCATTTGGAATGTCTTTTCCCAGCATTGTTTATTGTCAGCTGGCTGATTATACCCATATATTTAAGCGGATTGACCAATCTCTTTGCACTGTCTATGGGTACATTTGCACTTAGTATCTTTTGACATACCTCAACACGAGAAATTTGCATCTTCATGCAACTTGGTTGACAGTCTCGAATCCAACTAGCTCGCTGTGAGGTCCTCAAATTAATGTATACAGTCTGTTTCTCTATCTCTGTGAGAATAGGAGGGTTCAGTGTGTAGAGTGCAACAATAGGAATGGTTCTGACTGCTCCAATAATGAGTCAAAGGGCTTTCTAAAATATCTATCTATAGAAATTTGCATCTTCATGCAACTTGGTTGACAGTCTCGAATCCAACTAGCTCGCTGTGAGGTCCTCAAATTAATGTATACAGTCTGTTTCTCTATCTCTGTGAGAATAGGAGGGTTCAGTGTGTAGAGTGCAACAATAGGAATGGTTCTGACTGCTCCAATAATGAGTCAAAGGGCTTTCTAAAATATCTATCTATAGAAATTTGCATCTTCATGCAACTTGGTTGACAGTCTCGAATCCAACTAGCTCGCTGTGAGGTCCTCAAATTAATGTATACAGTCTGTTTCTCTATCTCTGTGAGAATAGGAGGGTTCAGTGTGTAGAGTGCAACAATAGGAATGGTTCTGACTGCTCCAATAATGAGTCAAAGGGCTTTCTAAAATATCTATCTTTCCACGCACGGCAGTAATCAATATTTCACTTCTGTATTTAATGATTGGCTTCACATACATGTTGTATGTAGGTCGGAAAGTCTGGGTCTCAACAACAACATACATGTTGTATATCTTATTGAAAGTTGTTTGAATGCATCCCTACTTGGCACCGGCTAATCTTTTTAAGAGCAGTATCAATTCTTTCTTTGATAGCATTTACATGTCCTGCGAAGTTCAGTTTATTGTCCAGCACCACACCAAAGTATCTGGTGTTAAGAGTTCTTAAGGAGCACATAATTTTCAATATTTAGTTCAAAATCTGGGTTTACATGTTGCAGAGTGAAGAATTGGTACAGTCAATGGAAAATCGGATAATGAAATATCCTGTTTATTGGAATAAAACTCCCGTGTCCCAAACCGTAACCATTGAATATAATGATAAAACACTACGGTTAATATAATAAGAGAATTGGAATAATCCCAGTTATTGGAATACATTTCTTTATTCAAGGCAACTTTTTGTGTTGTAATTGCTTGCACATTATGCAGGAAACAGATGTACAATGGGGGTTAAAAACAGGTCCCTCCCAAACGACTTCTACCTTATTTCATTCTACTGAAGAAAAGTCAATGTTATCTCTATCTGTCAATCAAGCTTCTTCATTTAGCTGAAGGTCTAATGTAGGAACTTGTAAACAGCAAGATTCATAGATTCATTCAAGGCAACTTTTTGTGTTGTGATTGCTTGCACATTACGCAGGAAACAGATGTACAATGGGGGTTAAAAACAGGTCCCTCCCAAACGACTTCTACCTTATTTCACTCTACTGAAGAAAAGTCAATGTTATCTCTATCTGTCAATCAAGCTTCTTCATTTAGCTGAAGGTCTAATGTAGGAACTTGTAAACAGCATGATTCATAGATTCATTCAAGGCAACTTTTTGTGTTGTGATTGCTTGCACATTACGCAGGAAACAGATGTACAATGGGGGTTAAAAACAGGTCCCTCCCAAACGACTTCTACCTTATTTCACTCTACTGAAGAAAAGTCAATGTTATCTCTATCTGTCAATCAAACTTCTTCATTTAGCTGAAGGTCTAATGTAGGAACTTGTAAACAGCATGATTCATAGAGAGTGGTAACACCTGTTCTGCTGTAAGGCAAACAAACATAAAGGAGGGAGGGGGACATATGAATGTTACTTTATTTTTCACTTTTTGAGGAAAGGGTGTAGGTTTATGTCTGATAGACTGGTGTAGTGAATGTCATGCACAGCTCTCTCTGCTTTTATGGTACATACATACATTTAGTTTAGTACGTAATTTATCGCATGATGTCATCAAGACGTAAAGATCTCGTGTTAAGTGAAACAATAAGTGTACTTAAATAGAACTTGCTAAAAAGTTTAATATTTCTCAAGCCTAAGTAAGTAAGCTACTGAAAAGAAAGCATTTTAAACAAATGGAAATCAGATACGAAATGTAGTCAGAAACGGAAGCGTAACGGGAAAGAAGCCGAAGTAGAAAGTGTGCTTTTAAGATGGTTTTCAGAGAACAGAGTTCGCAATGTTCCGATTTGTGGCTTAATCTTGAGTCAAAAAGCTGAAGAATTTGCACAAAAATTGAATATTTCAGATTTTAAAGCTACTAATGGCTGACTTTGCAGATTGAAAGAGTGACACCAAATCTCTTTCAAGACAATTACCGGCGAAGCAAAAGATGCGGAAACAGGGGCTGCGAATGCTTGGGTTAGTGACGTTGTGGTGCCACCATTGCCACGGAACTACGCAGTTTCTGCTTGACTAGTAAATGCTGTAATGCACATGACTGTGGGTCAATATTTAAGGCAATGCAATCACTTCAGTTTCCTCCACATCAAGTTTCATCTAACCAACTGCAGACTCGTTGGTTGTCACGAGTCTCGTCAGAATGTCATCTTGAGTAGTTAGAGGTGACGATCCCATTGCCACATATTGAAGTTGGCATGTCAGCTCCACAAAATGGACACACCGTTCTGATACTTCCATAGATTACTTAAGATACTTGAGATTGGTTATGTGTGTTGCTTGACACGGCTCGCTCATACAAGAAGAACTACAAGTTGGAAACTTAACAATTTAATAACAAGAAACTTTAACATAACAAAGAAGTAGATTTACATTATGTGCTAGGCTCAACTGCCATAGCGTAACTCATCTACTTTAATGCATGTATGTTGGAGTTGAGCTGACGAGACTCATGACAACCAACGAGTCTGCAGTTGGCGAGACGAAACTTGATGTGGAGGAAACTGAAGTTGTGGAGGTTGCATTGTCTTAAATATTGACCCACAGACATGAGCATTACAGTATTTACTGGTCAAGGAGAAACTGCGTAGTTTCACAGCAACGGTGGTACCACAACATATTGTCTACTTTGTTGAAAGATTACAGCTCCTCGTGTATCTACAATTGTGATGAAACTGCCCTTTATTATAGGGCAATGCCAAATGGAACTTTGTCTTTTCGTGGAGAAAAAGTTGTTGGTGGAAAAATTCCCAAAGATAGTGCAGCATAAAATTGTAAGTCTAATTCCAATGGGACCCATAAAGTTCCGTTATATGTAATTGGCAAATCAAAAAATCCACGCTGTTTCAGAAGAGTTAAATCTTTACCGGAAAAATTCCCAAAGATAGTGCAGCACAAAATTGTAAGCCTAATTCCAATGGGACCCATAAAGTTCCGTTATATGTAATTGGCAAATCAAAAAATCCACGCTGTTTCAGAAGAGTTAAATCTTTACCGGTACACTACAAAGCAATTGCCAATGCTTGGATGACATCACATTTTTTTAAGGAATGGCTTATATCGTTTGACACTCAAATGAAGAAAATGAAAAGGAAGGCTTTGTTGTTTGTGGATAATTGCTCAATTCATATAGTGAATCTGAGATCAGAAAATGTAATGATCCATTTCTTGCCACCAAACACATCGATTTTGCAACCAATGGATTAAGGAATGATTTCCGTTTTCAAATGGAATTACAGAAAAGAAGTGGTGAAAAAGATCATTGCCTGTTTGGATTTTAATGATAATGCTGCTGATACAGTTGGTGACATAATTAAGCAAATATCATTACTTACTGCGGTTCACATGATGAATAAATCATGGAATACAATTTCAACAGAAAGCATAAAAAATTGTTTTAAGTGTAAATTTTCGGTAGATGCTATCCTTGAAGAAGTGAATTTATCTTCTTTCGATCCTGAACCTGAAGGAATGATGGACGATGGTTTTCTAATTTCGAAAACTTTGATAATGATTTAGAGGTGTTTCGAGAGATATCTGATAGTGAAATCCTGCAAACTGAGATTATAGAAGATGATGATCATGTGGACATTGAAGTACCTTCACATATGGAAGTGACTAATGCATGCAGGATTTTATGACGATGTTTGGAATATAAAAATAACATGGACTTCACCGCATATTATAAACTGGAAAATCAGGTAACAAATTTATTGAATTCCGAAAAAAAGCAATCTGAAGTAACTGATTTTTTTGCCAAGCCATAAATGTTACAATGAATTTTATCAAGTTGCACGCTATTATGTATGTATATAAAATTTTAAGTCGCTATAAAGCAACATTTAACTTAGTTTTTATCTATTCTTTAAGCATATTTTACTCTATATTATTTATTTGAGTTCGTGTGTAAATACAAATACTGTACACACTGGCGTAGCAGAAAATCTGCCTCTCCCCCTGCGAAAAAATTCGGGGGACCTCCCATTCAGTTATTGATTTTATAGTTTTGTAGAAAGATTAAGCCCCTTAACCTCCAGGACCTCCCCGCATTGCGGGTGCTATCACTATGCCTCTGATGTGAATTTATTTTGGGACATCCCGGATAATGGAATATTTTCGTGTGACAAAATGACTATTCCATTAAGCAGGTTTGACTGTATACAGTTTTTAATTTGTTTATTATCATGTTGTTTTTTGCTGCCAATGTTTGAAGGGACTTGTTCATGGTAGTTTCCAGTTTACAAAAATGACTTATAGTTTAAAAATAAATAATTAAATATTATATTAATAAGGTTTAAAAAATGGCTGCTGATTAGGGTTGAAAAAAAAAGAGGTGGATGGGTGGTTTTTTAAAACCGAAATCCATGGTTTAAAAAAAAAAAAAAAAAAGAATTAGACCAATGGGGTTTTACTGCCAGATTCAGATGATACATGCTACGACTTGTATCTTTCGATTGGAAGTTGGGAGGGGTTATGAGAAAGAAAATGTCTCCTCCAAAATCGGTATTCATATGAAACATTCTGATGTTTTATGACATATTGACATAACTACTCTGATACTTGCCGACATAATTGATGAGTGATGACATAGAAGTAGGGCAAACTAAATGAAAATAGTCGATAACTTACGACATGTAAGTCACATGATAAAAATTGGCCAATCATGAGATTGGCCGATTGGAAAGCAATAGCCATGTCAGCTGAAGTTGTATTTTGTAAATATTGTTGCAAAATGTGCATTTTTATGTCTGTAAGTTTTTTTCTATTTGAATTTTATTTAATAGAACATTCATCATTCCTAAAATTATTTGTTTTTCTAATGAAGCACAAGTTTCTGTTCATTATTTTGTGGATGAGAACTAAATTATATTAGCAAATTCCAATTTCTAAATGTGTAATAAATGAGTGTCTCCTAAAATATGTATCGAGATTCATTCAAGTACTAAAAATACTTGTTACTTGTTTTAAAGAATTAAAACAGAACTTCATATAGTTAGTCATTATGGAGGAAAAATAAATTGACATTAATTGCAAAGCTAAGCGTTAGAAATTAAAAATTTTCAATGCATTAAATCACAGTTTTATTGTAAACACTGAGTTTTAATGAATATGTCAAAAGAAACATTTTATAGCAATACAAAATACCTTTGCATTTATAGTACCCCAACATGTTTCACATACATTTAGTACACCTTTTCTTACAGATTTTAGAAAATGAATTAAAATTAAGGAAAAATGCTCCGATAGCTAAATTTCCAATTTCTATTTCCCAGAATAATGCACATTAAAAAATACATACAGTCAACGTCTCAAATTAACCATAAGAATGTGGAAGCCTGTTAACTAATTAAATGGTTTAATTAGGAGCATTTAATTACATTAATGAATAATTATATAAAACGATTATATTAAAAAAAAATTCTAATTACAAGCAAGTTGTATTGTTGACAAAATAGACCACTACCATTTATGATAAATATTGGTTTATTCAGTAAATTTTGTTTTTATTTCACTCTAAGGTTTTTCCGTCTTACCTTAGAATGTAATTTGTTAATTGGCTGGTTATAATTAGTCAAGTTTTGTTTTATTTCAAACGCCTGCTTATACTGCGAAGTGTGAGACATTTTTTAGGAGAATATTTGGCAGATGTGTAGGAGATTGCTTTTTCAATATGCCAGTATCAGAGAAGATTTTTGAGCAGTATATAATGTGCAGTGAAGTTAGAATATTTTGTGCAGAGTGAAATTGTTAAAAACTTGTGAGATTTTGAGAAATTAGTTTTGCAGTTAACCAACTATTCGGTAAAGCATATTTTGCTTCGTAATTGAATAAATAAAATGCATCGGGATAAAATTAGTGCATCAGGATATAAAGTGTACTGTTGTTAACTGGATCATTCGATTCCAAAGGGGAATGATTTTGCTTTGGTTTTGTACCTGGAGTAAAAGGGTTTTGATATCAGGATATTATCGTGTACTGGAATTATAATATAGTGCATCAAAATATAAAAAGTGTATTGTGATATGATAATCTGACATCGAGATAAAATATTTTAATCAACTCAAATGCGGTTGACTAGTATTTAATGAACCATACTTTGAAAAATGTCTAGCTGGCGACTGTCAGATGTTGGTAGCCTTAGCACTAAAAGCTGTCCGTGCATGTCTATAAATATTGCTATAGCTTCTACTAGAGAAAACATCTGTAGAGGCATATGATGTTGTAAATTAATAGAAATTGTTTTGGCATGGTGCAGTAATACCACATTTGTTGACAAAAACTCTTTCCTAGTTACAATATGTAACACAATAGCAATAACATTATTTATTATCATTACTGGTGTGCCGATTGTTAATTTTATTTATTAAAATTATAATTGTCAAAAATGCATTTTGCATTAAATTAATTATTGATTTGTATATTGATTATACATGTAATATGTTCTAAACATACTGCTGTGTACATTGCGTTGGTGGCCGCAAAACCCACCCATTTTTGTGCTTAACGGGATACTAAGTTAACAAACTAAAAATAAGGTTAATAGTAAAGGAACTAACATTTATTTATCACATACTTAATTTACACTCCTTAGTTTTACAAATTCAACAAGTATCACAATAGTGGAATACATCTCAAGGGTAGTTCGGGGGGGGTGTAATGCCAGATGAATTGATATTTGGTTGGAGCACTTGGTAGGATGCATTAATTAGCTTTTCCTTAAAAACACAAATTTAGACAGAGAGGTTATCCTCATATAGTTAATTGTACGGTACCTGATCTTCTTTCATATAACTTGGGTAACACCGATGCTTTGTCACACTTTACACTTGCAATACCAGATGAACATGAGCTCTCCTTCGAATTCCTATATCAGAGACGCACACACAACTCTTAACACTGCTACAGCCGCTTACTCTTTACTAGTCCAACTCCAACAGCCTGCCTTGACCAATTCTGACCTTCAACTTTGAGCAACTCTCACTTATATCCCCTTTTCGGTCGGCGGCCTACGTGCCGGAATGTAGAGCTGAGGGCTAATCCGTAGACATGGGGTCACCGTCTCGGTTGCCGCCAAACGGCTTAGCGTGGTATGTAAACATGGGGCGTGGTATGTAAGATATGAGGCCACCTGTATACTATCGCCCACCTGCTTAGCGTGGGGATAATCCGCCCGCAATCCTGGTTCTATCTTTTTAATCCTTCCAAATATTTAATACTTTACATTTCTGGCATTACATTCTCACCCCCCCCCCCCCCCCCCCCGCAAAAAAAAAAAAGACCAAAAGTTACTCTCCCACAGTTTCACCCGAGTGGTAAGAAATTGAGTTCACAATGGTTCATCGCAAACACATAAGTTCATCCATCATGAGAAAGGCTGAGTTCCACTTTTTAGCCTCGTACAACTCATAGCTTTGCTAGTTCTTTGTAGTTTCTTGATAGTTCCCTGTCACGTTAGTCCATTATTCATAATTGACATAATGTACCATAAATTACATGAGGATTACCAACATTCAAATTATTATTAAATTGCAAATTTTGATATATATTATTTGCAATGCATAATTTTCATTTATCCTTTTACAGAATTATTTACATACGACATATCATTACATAACAGCATTCATTACTTTATTATTATTATACATTTTCTTGTTATCATTTCATTTTATAACATATTGTAGTAGTGCAACTATCAATTTCCGATTCTTGGTTATGGTTGAATTCCATACCACCATATTATTTATAAATTACTTTATTATTTCACTTTTTTTTTTTTTTTTTTTTTAGAACTTGCCATATATGTAATGTCAGAAATACATAACATACTTTTTGAAATATACTTATATCCACAATTTAAAACATACAAACATATACATATACACTCAATTATCACTTTCTATTTATGACATTAATTACAAACTTTTTAACATATTTTTCATATTCTTTGTTTTATGAAATTACTATTTACAACAATTCGAGGGCGAAAATTATACCCTCTGGCATTATAACAAGCCTCATCATCATTTCTATTATTTTCACAGTTTAATTGCTTTTCTTTAGTGACCTTCCCTTCCTTAGTTTGACTTTGATAATTATTTCTAATCACTTTCTCATTTTGATTTTTTTCTTTGTCCTGTGTGTGTGTGTGTGGTTTGATTCGCTTTCGTCACTATCTTTCAAATATTGTTTTCGCTCCGCTGCCATGTATAGTTTATTTATGTGCACTTTATAAGTTTTATTTTCATCACTTTTAAGACATATTATAACATTATTATTTCGGACTAATTTCGTAATTCTAAATGGTCCATCATATCGATCCTCTAATACCCTTGGTTTTAAGAACTTTTTTAGGTACACTGTCGCTCCTATAAATATATCGTTTTTTCTCACTATTTTATATTTCTTCATTTGTTTGTCATTTATCAGCTTTTGTTGTTCCGATGCATCTTTCACGACTTTGTCTATATTTTTTAAATGCTGTGCCACATATTTTTTATAATTATTTACATCACTATACATTACATCTATTTCTTCCTTACTTGGTATATTTGTTTGTTTAATATTTTCAAATGGCAATGATAAATCTCTAAGATAGAACAGGAATGAAGGCTCAAATCCTGTATTACTGTTAATAGTGTTATTCACATAAAACTTAAACCATTTTAAAGATTCATCCCATTCAAACGTAGTCTTTGACAAACACATTATACATTGTTTCATGTCTCTGTGTATTCTTTCACAACGACCTAAAGAACTTGGGAAATAAACCGAACTGTATCGCCTTTCAATATTTAATGCATTTGTAAAATCTATGTATTCTTTACTTTTAAAAATTTGAGCATTATCGCTTTGAATAATAATTGGAACTCCATAAGTTGTTAGTTTATTCACTATTGTTTTAGCAGTAATGTCTCTGACTGCATAGGCCTCAAAGTATCGCGAAAACATGTCTACAATTGTAATTACAAAATTATTTCCTCTATTACTGCGCGGTAGTTTTCCTACGCAATCCAGTTGTAAATATATTCCTGGTTTTAATATTTCTGGCATAGCCTGAAGTCTGGCTGGTGGTATATT
This sequence comes from Amaurobius ferox, assembly GCA_951213105.1. Classification (NCBI taxonomy): domain Eukaryota; kingdom Metazoa; phylum Arthropoda; class Arachnida; order Araneae; family Amaurobiidae; genus Amaurobius; species Amaurobius ferox. The sequence goes on from OX578152.1 coordinate 131,264,045, forward strand.
TTTGTGTTTTACTAACAAGCATTGATTACAAGACTTACAAAAATTTTCCACGTCTTGGAAAGCCCCTATCCAAAAATATTTTTTTGAAAGCAATTGGTATGTCTTTTTTACTCCGAAATGAGGGAAATGTGCTATCTCTATTATCTTTCCCTTTAGCAAGTGCGGTATTACAATCATATTCTCATTTATTTTCCTATACGTTTGTCTTTTATTTTCCTTCTTTACCATTAACAGTTTATTTTGGCTATCAATATAGTATACCTTGTTATTGTGATATCGGTTTCTTCCTTTTTGTAATTCCTCTCTAATTTTACTTAATTTTTCATCTACCATTTGTTGCTCTAATATTTTCTCCACATTTATCTCATCATTTTTAATTAAAGTATTTACACATTTGATTTGGTTATCATTGTCAAATACATATCTCGAGCAATAATCACTTGCGTTATTTTCACCTTTTTGATATTTGAATTTAAAATCATACTGACTTATGTCAATTAGCCACCTCGATATGATATTTGGCATTTTATCTAATTTTATGTGGCACATAAGGGATTTTGCGTCACTCAGCAAGGTGAAACTCCTTCCGAACAGATATTCTCTGAAGTGTTGTAAGGATGCGTGTATAGCTAGCAATTCTAGCTTTATTGCAGGATAACGCTTCTCTGCCGGGTTCACAGGTCTTGAATAAAATTCGATAACATGATCGACTCCATTTACCCTTTGCATCAAAATACTACTAATTCCCTTACCTGAGCCATCCGTAGTTAAGACAAACGGGTTTACTTCATCAGGCTGTTTTACAACTGGTTCTTTAAAAATTGCATTTTTTAATTTTTCAAAAGCTTTTCTACATTCATTATTCCACTCGAACCTAACATTCTTTTTTGTCAAATTTACCAACGGTTCTGCAATTTGTGCATAATTTTTTATCAGACCTCTAAAATAGTTTGTTGTCCCAAGAAAGCTTTTTACTTGTTTAACCGTTTGGGGTTGTTTGAAATTTTGCACTTTTGCACAGTTTTTTATTGATGGGCTTATACCATTCGCATTTACTTTATATCCCAAAAATTCAATTTGCGATTTGCATATCTGTAACTTCGCCGGGTCGAGTGTTAAATTATTTTCTTTCAATCTTTGGAAAACAATTTTGATTTTCTCTAACATTTCGTCGTTATTTTGTGCGCATATGACTAAGTCATCTAAGTAAAAGTATATTTTTAACTCTGATAGATCTCCTAACACTTTGTTCATTAAAAGTTGAAAATATGCTCCTGAGTTTTTAAGACCAAACGGAATTCTTTTAGGATTAAAATTTCCCATAAAAGTTGTGAACGTTAAGGCCTTTCTATCTTGTTTTCTTAGTTCGATCTGAAAAAACGCCGCCTTCAAATCCATAACTGTATAAATCTTACTACCAGCGATATTTTGTAATATATCCTTCACCTTTGGTAAGTTTATTGGCAAAAGTGGTAAATACGCGTTTATGGCCCTATAATCAATAGCAAGTCTATATTTAGGTTCTTCATTTGGTTTACTTGGTTTCTTTACAAGAATAATGGGACTAGCGTACGTGCTTTGTGAACTTTCAATAATGTCATTTTCCAATAATTCCCTAATTTCTTTTTGCGCAATTTCTCGTACTGCTCTCGGAATTGGGTATGGTCGACTCTGAATAGGATAATTGTGCATAAGTTCGATTTTCGGTACTATTGCTGATGTTTTACCTAGTGTAGCATATGACTTTGAAAAAACCTCTGTATTGGTCATCATTAATTCAATAACTTTATTTCTATCTTCCTTATTTAAGTGCTGTACTTGAAAATCGTCTGGAGATATTTCTTTCTTTCTTAATTCCCGAATTTGTTGATAATCTGTTTTATTTAAATTTTGAATATTATTAATTTCCAACGTGGGTTTACTGCTTTTATTTTTTGTATCAACAATTTCGATTTGTTCTGTTATTATACCCACATTCATATTTTTATTAAGTGTAATTTGGCAATTTTTTTCATTGTATAACAACATTCTAATCTTATTTTTATTTTCTATACTTTGGATCGCTTCATCCGTGATTAATGTTCTTGCCATTTTTATTGGAGAAAATAACACATCCTGTCCCTCATTTAATTCCTGTGACAAAATCAATTGGACTATTTCTGACTCCCCTGGCTTTGTTATTTTTCTTTTCAATTTAGCGAAAATCTGCTTTTCCTCTTTCTTTTTAACATTCTTATTCTTATTATTTTCATTGGTAACAACTTGGTAACAATTTTTCATCATTTACATTATCACGAGTGCTACAATTTTGCATATTAGAGTTTTTTCTATCGTTATCGCTTTCATTATCATCGCTTATTCTCCCTTCATTCTCATTATTGAATTCATTACAACAATTATTTATTTCCTCATATTCGTCGTCATCATTGTCATTGCTTATTCTATCTTCATTCTCATTATTGGATTCATTATAACAACTATTTATTTCCTCATCTTCGTCGTCATCAGTATTATAATTTTCATAATTACTATTATATCTATTTTCATCGCGAATTCTCTGGCTTTGTGGTTTTTGTTTTGAATTCTGAATTGGGCTTGTATTTTCACTTTTATGCAATTTAATCGCAGTATTCCCAAATTGTACTTCGTTATCTTTTGTATTTAAAATTGCTTTATGTGAGGATAAAAAGTCGTAGCCTAAAAGCATTTTATATTGCCCCTGAAAGTTCTGTTTTGTCACGAAAAAATAATTTTTGCATGCCTTTTCCCCAATTCTAAATGAAAATTGAATGCAATTTAAAAATTCTATATTTTCTTTAGTAAACGTCTGAAGTATTACTCTTCTGGTTATGTATTTTATTTTTACATTTCTATTCTGTTTTAGTTTTTGAAATGTTTCCAAATCTATAATACTAACATGAGCCCCACTATCAATTACACTTATTATTTTTATTCCTTTGCAATCTATTTCTACCATCGGTAATTGTGGGCTAGATACGTTTTCACATTCGCTTGAAAGGATACTTTTGGTATCATATTTTGCTTTATCATTATTTTCATAATATTGTCCTCTCTTCAAATTTTTATAGTTTTGCCAGTCATCTCCATTTTTGTTATTTCTATATGTTTGTGAACCGAATTTATTTATTTCTCTGGAATTTGTACGATTTGTTCCTTGGTCCCAAATTCCAGCTCTTAGTTTAAATTACTATTATTATTGTTTCTCTCATTTGTGTTTGATCTTATATTTCTTCCATTGCGCCCCCTAAAATTTCCTCTTATACTTTGCCTCTCTCTATTTTCTACGTTGGTTTCTAATTGATCGTAATAATTTCTTTGATCATTATTATTTCCTTGGTATTCCCTATTATTTCTATTATATCCTCCTCGTTCATAATTTCTGAGATTTTCGTTTCTGTTTCCTCTGATATAATTTGTTTGCTCAAACCCATATTGCTGATAATTCATTCGTTTGGGATTCCTTGCAAATGCAGTATTACTCTCATTGTACCAGCAATCTGAGAAGTAATGTCCATTTTTTCCGCACCCTATGCAAAACACAGCTCGTTCCATGGATTGATTTGGTATATTTTGCAATTTTAATTTATTAATTTCTAAAGTCAAATCTTGAACCTGTGTTGTAAGTAACATCTCTCTCAGTTCGTTATGTGATTCTTCTGGAGTCCTATCATTAAGAATTATTTCAAACAGTTCGGCATCTTTTATGGCATCTTCAAACCGCTGCGGATCTTTTTTTTTCACTTCAATTGCCAAATCAGGGCGCAATGCGCTAATGAATTTTCCCAACATTATTTTATTGGTTATTTTCTCTACCTCTCCATCTGTTGTATCCTTAAGGTTCAAAAAATTACGCGCTGCGTTTTTTATTTTTAGCACAAGCTCGTCCACTGACATATCAGGCGTTTGTTTTATTTTATTGAATGCGTCCTGTTCTTGCGTTATCGTTATTCTGTTTGAAAATTTATTTATTAGTAATATTTTTATTTTATCAAACTCCTTTTCGTTTTGTAATTCAGGGTTTTGAATTAAAAACTGCATAGCCTTATCTTTTAATCTGGTTTTAATGATAGCCACTTTATGCTCTTTCTTCCAACTTGCTAACTCCGCTAATTCATCAAATTGTTTTATAAAGAAATTTATATCTTCCTCCTTACTCCCACTAAATAATGGCAGGATCTGCATTACTGGAATATCCGCATTTTTATTATTTCTATCCACTTTACTATAATTTTTATTTGATATTATTGAATCTTCTTTCAAACTTGAACTCCTTGTTATAATTGAACTTTTCACCACTTTTTTAACTGGTCCCATTCCTATATCCCATTTTTCTAATTATACCTTCGATCTCATTAAGAAGAACCATTTTTTCCATTTCATTGATAAAACTTTACATAATCATACATATAACATAAGGAGAAATGAGAATTGTGCACAATATTTTCACAACCATCTATGTCGCCACCAGTTGTCCAACCTTATCAATATTTATTTTTTATTATTATTATTCCTTTTATTTTTTATTAATTTCATAAATCCTTAATTTATTCCCGTTATTGCTAAAGTCACGAGCACCAAATGTGCCGATTGTTAATTTTATTTATTAAAATTATAATTGTCAAAAATTCATTTTGCATTAAATTAATTATTGATTTGTATATTGATTATACATGTAATATGTTCCAAACATACTGCTGTGTACATTGCGTTGGTGGCCGCAAAACCCACCCATTTTTGTGTTTAACGGGATACTAAGTTAACAAACTAAAAATAAGGTTAATAGTAAAGGAACTAACATTTATTTATCACATACTTAATTTACACTCCTTAGTTTTACAAATTCAACAAGTATCACAATAGTGGAATACATCTCAAGGGTAGTTCGGGGGGTGTAATGCCAGATGAATTGATATTTGGTTGGAGCACTTGGTGGGATGCATTAATTAGCTTTTCCTTAAAAACACAAATTTAGACAGAGAGGTTATCCTCATATAGTTAATTGTACGGTACCCGATCTTCTTTCATATAACTTGGGTAACACCGATGCTTTGTCACACTTTACACTTGCAATACCAGATGAACATAAGCTCTCCTTCGAATTCCTATATCAGAGACGCACACACAACTCTTAACACTGCTACAGCCGCTTACTCTTTACTAGTCCAACTCCAACAGCCTGCCTTGACCAATTCTGACCTTCAACTTTGAGCAACTCTCACTTATATCCCTTTTTCGGTCGGCGGCCTACGTGCTGGAATGTAGAGCTGAGGGCTAATCCGTAGACATGGGGTCGCCGTCTCGGTTGCCGCCAAACGGCTTGGCGTGGTATGTAAACATGGGGCGTGGTATGTAAGATATGAGGCCACCTGTATACTATCGCCCACCTGCTTAGCATGGGGATAATCCGCCCGCAATCCTGGTTCTATCTTTTTAATCCTTCCAAATATTTAATACTTTACATTTCTGGCATTACAACTGGTATCACCATTAAATCCACAGAGTTTGGTGTGTGATCGATAATGAAGGGATGTAATATGCTTTTCCATACAACCTGTTTTTTAAGCTAGAATTCACCACTAACTGAGGTTTCCTGTCAACTAGTGAAAGGTAAAAAATTATCAGGCTTTTCATTTGTAATAAAAAAAAAGGTCTTTATTAAGAGTGAATTTATTAACCTCTCTATTTGGAAGAATGGTGGGATGCCATGCAAAGCAGTTATCCTAAGTGATAACATATTGTTTTTATTTGCTATTGCTTATTACAGATAAGAGCTTTCATGGATCAGGATTTGTGCCTTATGCTTGTTAGCATGAAATAATAACATGTACAACGACAACTTGTTATGTACCACAATTTTCAAAATTTTAAGCTTAATATTTAAGATTTGAATTTGTTGATCCTCAAAGAGGTTCACTAAATTGTAGCACATGGCAAGTTTGCATGCTGCCATTGCAGATACTGGCTATTCCCTGCTGACAAGCACTTAAAAAATGCAGAAATAGTCCATGCAATTACCTGTAATATAGACGTGATTGGCCAAGCAAGAAATTAGCTGAAAAATGTTTTCATCCCATAGTTCAAGAAACTATATTAATATACAGTTGAATTTTTTTAACTTGAAATTTTGATAATTTGAATAAAAATTAATTTTCCTAACAAAAGTTTGCATGCACCACATATTTCTCTAACTCAAGCTATTTTATATTTACACGGATTTCCAGTTAAGTATCAAATAAATTAATACTGGCCATATATTAAGTAGATTTGAAGGAAAATGTTTAATTTGTAATATCAATTATGCAGCCTCTTAAAATTGCAAATTTTTTCAAATACCAATATACAACTAAGTGTTATATATTAATCATATACAGTGGCGGATTTCAAGAGGGACGATCGAGGCGATCGCCACCCCCAAATGCCTGACGAACGTCGACGTTTTATCAAATAAATTATAAAATTAAAAAATATATATATCATTAGGGAGATACTTTGGCCTTGCTCTCCCTCCCTCAGTTTATCCACGAAATCTCGCCCCCATAATGAAACTCAAAAGTCTGCGCCTGGATGTCTTATATTTACAAGATTTAGTACCATCGACTCTTTTAGAGAAAATCAACACGGACGAAGAGTCAGTCACTCCTCACATCTTGGACAGAGCTAAGCAAGAAGTATCACAGAATAGCCGAACTGGGAGTGGAAGAAATGAACAGTACACTTCAAGTTGAGGTGATTAACTGGAGAACCAAATGGATGTGAGAAAATATCGATACTGGCAAAGTACCCAAGTCTGCTTTTGAAGCACTACAGAACTGTGATCCTGCAGTGTACCATGTGATCTACGTGTTACTGAAATTTCTTGTAACATTACCAATTACTGTAGCAACCGCCGAGTGTAGCTTCTCAGTACTAAAACGATTGAAGACATGGCTTCGAAACACAATTAGAGAAGATCGGCTAGTGGAATTGGCTTTGTTGCATGTGCATTATGATATCGCAATTTCACCAGTAATAATTTTAGATCGATTTGCTAAGGAAAAAGCAAGAAGACTTGAGTTGATATTATAATGATGATTCTTCCTGGGAGGTTAATGGTGCCAGGGTTTTTGCGTTGGTCTCTGTAAGGCTATTAAGGATAATGACCGACAATAAGCTGAATTGGCAATTACATTTGAATAGTGTTATAGGTACTACCCCTGACAAAAATTATGGAATCACTTCCATGTTATTTCAATGGGATACGACGTTCAATACCCTACAACTTTTGATGCACAGATACCCTGAAAAACCCTTTTTGAGCGAAATTGAAGAACTTTAAACGCTTAACAAAACAAAAAATATTTGAAAAAATTTGCACTTTTCATTATTTAATAACTCACGATCAAAAAATGAGAAAAAAGCTACAGGTTGAAAGAAAAAACTCGTAAAAACTAATTTGGAATAATAAATTTGATCATGAAAAATCATTAAGATATAGCTCCTCATGTTTATATGATCAAATTTTTTATTCTAAATTAATTTTTACGAGTTTTTTCTTTCAGCCTACAGCTCTTTTCCCACTTTTTGGTTGTGAATTATTAAATAATGAAAAGTGCAACATTTTTTAAACATTTTTTATTTTGTCAAGTTTTTAAATTTCTTCAATTTCGCTCAAAAAGGGTGCTTTAGGGCATCAAAAATTGTAGAGCATTGAACTTCGTATCCCATTGAAATAACATGGAAGTGATTCCATCATTTTTGCCAGGGGTAGTAAACTAGATCAAATCATTGGTCTTTTCTTTTGATGTTTTTTGCGTAATGTTTATACGTGATGTTTTTCGCGTAAAAATTTATTGACTCCTGTGCAGCTAAAATTGTAAAAAAATGGGAAAATGTAAATCAATGTTCAGTGCTTATTAATACCTATATTAACTGCATTTACTTATATTCATCCTCCTTTTCTACCACAGTCTAAGAAAAATAAAATTTATTTGTATTGTATCGTATGATAACCATATTTAGTGAATAGAAAATAAATGTGTATTTATTTAGTTAATATTCAGTATTAATCTTCTCACATGGAAACCTCTTACTTGTGTATACTTAATACAGAATATAATTTAGTTTCCTGTTTCGACTTCAACAGGGTTTGTTTCCTTATATAGTCACGTAATTTTTCTTTCTTCCAATCTTCATTGTTTTGCTGTCTTAAAAAAATGATAGGCCGTATTTTATAAGCTGCAAAGAACTTACTATAAACTTCCGAATTTGTTCCAGTTATTTCAACAAATGTCAAATATCCATATATAGGAAGCCATTAAAGAAAATCCCAAGTGAACAAACCTCCGAGAACATTTCAATCTACAGATCGCCCCCCCCCCCCAAACAAGAGGCCAAAATCCGCCACTGATCATATAAATGTATTTAATTAGTATCAAGACAAAACTAAGATTCACATTTTTTTATGATTATCAAAACATAATTTAATTTTTTCTGTACAAGAATAACTAAATATGTTCTCACAGAATTCATATTAACTCATTTTTACCTTCTTATTTATTTTTTAATAAAAAAGATATATATTAGAATAAACTTGATATCTTAGAAACAACATAATAATAACCTTTTCAGAACCCGAACTATAAAAAAAATTCTTTAAATTCAAACTGCACGAGAATGTTAGTTAACTATAAGAATCATTTTACTTCCATCATAATTAACTCTCATATTATTTAATTAATTATGCAAAATATTTCTTTAAAATGAATCAAACTATGGCCATAAAAATAAGCAAGTTTAGTTTAAATCATGTAATAATTAAAGGATGGAGATGGATGGAAAAAGATGCTTGTGGACTCTCAATGCGGACGCATTTCTAAACTTTTCTGGTTTTATACATATCTTTAATCCGAAGTTACAAATGTATTTAGTCTCTATTTTACAAGTTCCCTAGCCCTTTTTAACACTTTACGACATAGTTGAAAAGTTTTTATGACTTTATTCCTTCTGTCTGTTTGTCCGTTAGTACGATAACTGCCATAAAAATGACTTTATCAAAATGAAATTTTAGTATGTTTTTCAGACGGTCTGTGGAGCCTATGGGAATATAAATGAATAATATCATCCAATTAGTTTTGGATTGAACCCGGGTTGAAAAGATAAAATACATTGAATCCTATGGGACCTAATTTTTCAAACAATTTTTAAGCGGATTCAATATTCACAAATTGCTTCGAAAGTTTTAGGAAATATTCGAATTATCTCATAAAATATATAAAAAAAATTTCAGCAAAATATATTCAGTAGTTTTTTAAATAAAAATTAAAACAATAATTACACCTTTTATATGCAGAGATCACGTGACCCACTTCAAAATAAAATATGGCATCCTTTACTTTTGCTTAAATTCTGTGCATCTACATATTGAAACAATGCAATTACAATACAGTTGAGTTTGAATGATCATCCAACTTTGATTAACAACAAAGCCTACTTTTCACTTATGGAGAATGTAAATACCAAAAGATGTAGAATGAGTTGTATAAGAATTGTTGCATTTCTTTAAAGCAAAATTATTTAACTCATGGAGTCTGCAATATAGCTGATATGAATGAAACATTTATTGATTTTATGCAGAGAAGCAAACGATTTTTTCGGATGAAGTTTTAAGCATAGAGCTAAATTACTTGTACCTCCATGGTTTTAAGTTTTTAAATAAAATAAATTATTATAGTATTGATGAATGAAAGGATTGGAAAAATGTTTATATGAATGAAATGCCGCTTTTATAGAGAGCCAGGCATGTTATATTTCGATGATGTCATGTGAATAAAGTTCATTTGTTTTCGATGACGTTTTCAAATATAATAAATTATTGTAGTATTATGATAATTTTAAAAATATTATCGAGGAATGTATCGCATTTTAGAGATGTTTAAACCAGGCAATTTATATTTCAATGCCATCATTTGAATGAAGTTTATTTTTCTTGATGAAGTTTTAAGTTTTCAAATATAATAAATTAATGTAGTATTGCGATAATTTTAAAAATATTACCGAGGAATGTATCGCATTTTAGAGATGTTTAAATAAAATTGCATTGAAGTTGGAAAGTGTTTCATAATCAATGCTTTATGCATGATTGATCTTTCTTGTTTATCATTATGATTTAACTGTCAGATCAATTTTGTAATCAATTTTTTTTTTATCAAACGTTGGCAACTTTTCAACATTTTCTACATTTTTACGTTGAAATTCCATTAAATTTATTAAATGTTAAGTTCCTTAAAAATTTCCCAAATTTTTCATTTCTTTTATCATTTCAACTGTTTTTACTTTGATCATCAGCATTATTTATCTAATTAACAGGAGTGTCGAAAGCCCAGACCATCCGTCTCGTCCGAGGACTTAGAGAAACAATTTGAATGCCCGGGAAATTAACAGGAGTGTGAATCAACTCGACTTTCTTAAACCAGAATTTCTTTTTAAGTAGCTTGTGATTTTTTTTTTTGCAAATTTTGAAAATTTTTTTAGAAAAATCTGTTTCATTAGTCTAAATGATCACAATTAGCCTTCATTTTAAAAGGCTTTTGATTGATACCAAGTTTGACAATGTATCCCCTACATCCTGAACACAAAAATTGTATCGGGGGTTTATTGGCTGATATTATATATAAAATGTTATACTGTCCTTTCACTGTTTATCATCACTTTAGCATTAGCATGTTAAAGAAGCAAATGATTTGTTTATTTAAAATTAAGAACATAAAAGTATATGCATACTTTTAGCAAATCTACTACTAGTTAACATGGGCTTGAAAAATTGTTTAATTAATACCAAGTTTGACACAAAAATTATATCGGGGCTATGATCGGTAGCTGATATCATGTATAAAATGTCATTTTGCCCTTTTATTGTTCATCATCACTTGAGCATTCACCAGTTAAAGAATCAAATGTATTTTAAAATCAAAAACATAAAAATATATGCATACTTTCAGCAAATCTACTAATAGTTAATATTTTAATGACTTTTCAAGAACTTCCTCTTACCCATTTTTTAAAATCCTCTGAAACTTTCAAGTTTTTCAGGTAGTGTGAAAACTACACTATTTATTCTTAGAATCACAAAAGCCAAAAATATGAAGAGTTTCTACATAAATTATGTCATCTTACCACTCATTCCATACATTTCTTCTCAACAGTGATCCCAGAGGTCCATATTGAATCGATTCAAGAGAATTTGCAGAAATTTGTGCAGAGAAAAATCCACTTTTTGTACAGATCCTGATGAGCTTTCTCAGCCCGTTCATGGCAGACCTTGCATGGCACACGACGAAAACTGTCAAAAGAAATGCTTCATCAGCTTTACAATAAAGAAATCACCTAACCATCTAATCAGCATGCAATAGGACTACAGGTTGAAAAAGGTAAAATTCAAAATACAAAGGTATACAAATCATTTGTTTTCTATGTTGTTATATTTGGTGCTTTGTCATAGCACAAAGAAATAGCAGATTGTTAACAATCAATTTATTACAACCGAGAACCACGACCTGGCACCCAGAATTTGCGAGCCCTGGCATACGTGTCCTGTGATACCTACTGCCAGGGTATAAAAAAATCATGATTTTCTAAAAAAAATTAAAAGAACTGATTTTTTTTTATTTAAATCAGATTTTTCGATTAAAATCATATATATTTTTTAAAACAAATTAAATCAGATTTTTTAAATAAGTTTAACTACTCTCTATATATAGAGCTGGTAAATACCCAGTTGATAGTATAAATCTGTAAATAATATATATATATTTTTTGGCATGCTATTATAACTATTCCCAAGTGGATAACTTCGGGAACATGGTAGAATTGGCAGACCAAATAATGACTTTAACGCTAGAACCGCAGCAGTTTCGGTATACCTAAAACCACGGGATGGGTCAAATTGACCCAGAGTATAAAAATTTATGTTTTTAGTACAAAAATAAGAATGCATTTTTACAGTAATGGAAATTATTAATTTCTGTGAGAGTAATATTAAGATTATGTAATATAATGTCGGAAATTATGAAAATATTGATTTAAAAATAAGCATAAAATACATACGAATTTCATTTTTATAAGGAGTTTTGCTATTGGCGAGTAAATTTTTAAGCAAACTTTATCAACTGATACTATGTTTTTTTACAAAGTAAAATATAGCGTAATAGTCAATGCTTCTAAAAGTACTAAAGAGTTTTTAGTACAAAAATAAAATGTATATATCTTGGTTAGAAAAAGTATGAAAAAATCTAGGGTAAAAACAATTGACTTTCTTACCAATAAGGTATTCTTTCATAGTACATCTACTATACACAGTTGTAGCAACTTCTTTTTACATATGTTGTGCAGTTACCATAGTGCACTTGCGTTCAGATCTTGTTTTTATGTAAAATCGTAACAATCTCATAATTTCTCTGAATCTGTCTCTTGCCATAGTATCACAGAAAAAAGGTGGACCACAGGCTATCAAGTTCGAGACTTTTTGCACAGTATATACAAAGCCTCGAGCATACAAAATTGCTATAAAAGCATCAAGTTCCATGGGAAAAATGAGTTGTAGACCACTCATTTTTCCCATGTTGCCTGTGAGCTTCTTCCTCTGTACAATTTTTTATATGATGAAGCATTGGTTCATCTATAAGTAATCTCCACAAACTTGATGTATATTCATTCTCAATGCTTCGCTTCGCGTAAGGGGTTGGGCCGCAAGCTTCCTTACAAACATTGTGTTCAGCAATTCTTCCACGAATATTGCTTTCTGAAGAGATGGTTTCCCAATGTGTTCCATCATTTGCAACAAAAATTCCAGTTTTTATAAGATCCGACTTAGGGTCTGATGATTTTATGTTTTCGCTTACCGAGGCTTTGTTTCTTTTGCAATTTGCAATCAGGGTCAGGATAAACATTTTCATTACTACCACATGGCACAGGAAATTCACAAAAATCAGATACATAATCATCATCATTTGAAAATGTATTATATTTATTTGAAGGCACATATTCATCATCATTAAAAGCAAACTCTTCACCACTGCCGTATTCGGACTCATTTTCCGACAATTGTTGCAAGTATTCTAAAGTCTCGCTAATAGTAAGTGTACGACTACGTTTTCGTTACATGTTATTCAGAGAGCAAGCTTTATCTGCACTTGTTCGCTAGCGTTGCAGCTTTATGTTATATCTCTACAAAGAAAAAAGTCGCCCTCCTGCAACGCCTTATCTTATCAGAAAGATCACCATATCTTTTCGCGATCTTCAATGTGGTCTTTTGTTCACCCCTTTTCCGAAAAAGAGGAAGAAACGCACACTTCCACTTCCAAAAAATGTTGTGCCCTACTTTACATATGGTCCTTGGGTCAGAATGACCCATTCTGCGGTTTTTGGTATAAGTGTTAAAAACATGAAACTAATATATGTCTAACGACTGATATTTTAATAGGCTGTTATTTGCCTAATATTATGAAATGCTTAGAATTTTTATTTGGTTCTGCTTGTAAATTTTTGAGAAAATTGGATTTGGGTCAAATTGACCTATCCCGTGGGTCAAGTGTTAAAACAAAGATTAGACAAATTTTAAAACAAAGATTTTAGAAATAAAGCTTTGCAGAAATGCTAATATACACACAACAATAATATTATTTATTTATTTAAAGATTTGAACATAAATGTAAGTTTGGCAGCCTTTTCCACCCCCTAATTGATTTCTCAATTTACTGTGTACTAAACCAAAGGTTGAAAACATTCTTTCAACCCCTGCAGATTTGGCCTTTGCAGTCATAAGCCGCTCTATTATTAATAGTTCTTTTGACGAAATACAATCTTTTAAGACTTCCACTACTGGAGAGTGTTGAATTCTTCTACTACCTTATCTTCAAATAAGGGCCCAATTGGTTTCAAACGAAGCAATAAGTCTTCTGCATTTCTTTTAATGCCCATATTCATAAGCTTTGATTTTATACTTTCATCAAATGCATCTTTATTTACACTTACACAAATGGAAAAATGAGTTTTTAGTCTTGCAACCAGATCTTGCATTTCTTTTCCATATTTTTTGCAAATAGCTCTGCTTTCTTGTACAACCTACTTCAAATTTATCATTAAAATAAAACCAAATTGGATCCTTTTTCCTTCCAGAAGACATTTTTTATTAGTTTAAACTCTATGGCCTTTCTTAAATAATAATCACTTCTATAACACAAGTCTAACATTTATGTTCAACAGATTGCACGTGATACAAAGGAATTACAACTGGGAATATCCACTCCAGGTACAGGTTGAAAACTGGAAAAAACAGATTTTCAGATAAAGAATGACAAACTCTTATCGCTTAAGGTCTGCAGGGTAGTCCCTATTACATGACAGTAATTTGGGACAACAAACCGTTCACAAAACAGCTTTGAGATATTTGTGACGTTCCTCCGCATGCAGCACAGAACGAAAGTGACGTCAACTCCAAGCAGCAAATGGGGAAGCTTAGAGTTCTCTTACTGTAAAGAGTACATTTAACATCCCAAAAGTTCCATTTAGATTGAATAAGTTCAATAAGATCAGCTTCCATTTCTGCATTCCAAAACAGTATATTGGCCATCTTGGTCGCCATTAAAGTAAGAAATAAAGTAACTTGAAAGCACATGACCTGTGATGTTTCGGATTTACGCACTTCTGATTGGTCGATTTTCGTACAGCCGTTCCTTCAACAACATTTTTAGGTTAAACTTAAAATGTTGTGGCTAAATTTGCTGTCTGAGCTGTTTTGGGAATGGTTTGTTGTCCCAAATTACTGTCGTGTAATAGGAGCTTAAGGAACAACGGAAGGGTCAGGAGAGAGACTTTGAATAGATAAGAATGGTCAAGTGAGGATAAACCCTAGGGACAAAAATAAAGAAGAAAGGTTGTAGTAACTAATAAAATGGCAATACTAGTCAGATGTAGATTTCCAAGAGGATTTCTAGGGTTTAAGCTATTAAGTTAAAAAATGATTATCAACTGTTGTTGACCTTGTTATGACTTATTCCAGTGCTAAAGACATGGGACAAATAAATTAGCGTGCATGAACAGAATAGCATACAAAGACTGAATCTGCTCATGATTCAATTTTTTCAAGTGACGACGAACCCTGAAGATGATGTTGCAGCTCATGCAGCTAAAGTGGAGAGAATATACACAGATATGAACAGCGCATTGAAACATATTGTTCAATTCCAAAAGAAATGTTATATACAGTAAAATTCTTCTCACCGTGGAGCCAGAATACCAAGAGTTCAATAATCTCTAAACTCTGAAAAGTGTACCACTAACAATCTGGTAAAAATGTTATACATGATAGAGCAGAATGTTAAGTCTTCTGCTATTGTGCACTATGGCACTTTTGCAGCTCAGGCTTTTGCGAAGCAAAAAGCTCCGAGGAATGTACAAAACATTCCTGGATCTGTCCCTAAAAATACTCTTGTTGGATTTCGTGACATCAAGAAGTGTTTTAAGTGTGGACATGATGGGCACCTGTGGAAGACCCAGGCCACTCGACTGGCCCGAGGGCTTTCAGCAGCTGTTTGAGTGGCTGGATGATGGGCACCTATGTAGAGACTGACCAAAGAAGTCACATGATAATAAGTCCTTGCCTCTACTGCTGTTACGAACCACACTCAACCAGATATTTAGATTTGTGACTCTGGTGCTTCTCATGGACTGTAAACAAACAGTACTTTGTAACATATGAACGTTTTTCTATGGCAGTTGAAATTTCGCTTGCTGATATGAATAAGATCTATGCATATTGACGTTTCACAAATTGTTGTAGTGCTCAATAGATGGCGTTTGCTCCCACGAGAAGCTTTGAATAGATACTTTGTTGTTTTGCATTTATAATAAAAAAGAATGCCAGAAGTTTGCCATTGTGGGTTAGTGCAGAGGAAAGAAACAGATGGTTTTACAATTCTTTTTAGAAGGCTAAAAATTAAGGCCTAATAATAACTTTTAGTAATGATTTGAGAATGGGAGGTTCAAATTGAACTTAATAATAAAAGTACTGCTCAGGACTAATGTATTAGTTGAAATCATGTAAAAACCCTATATAAATATGTGTATGTGTGCATTTTAAATAAATGTTCATGATGTCAAATGGTTTTCATAGTATTTCACTTGGATTATTGGATAACAAGAAGATTAAAAATCCTGTTCAAGGTAAGAGTTAAGTTTAAAAATTGTGATTTGAATTTTATGTCAGTTAGACGATAAACTGATACATTGCTGCTGAAACACTGGAAACAGGACATTTAGATATTTTGGAAAATAAGAAACAGAATTGGCAGTAGTTTTGATTTCAAACGACAAAGTTTTAGAATATTATTTTAGTTTGTCAAAATCGAAACTAACTATGTAAGATACAGAAAATAACGAAACAAATGCTGCCAGTAATGAGGAAAAAGTAAAAAAAATATGCTTGATAAATTGAAAAGAAAATGCCAAACTTTTAGAAGTCTTTTGACTAAAGTTCAAAATAAGGTACCGAAGAATTTTGAAGTTGAATTCATTGATAAAAATACTTTACAAGAGCTTTACAGCAATTAAACGATAAAGCGGAAAAAGTATTTGAGTTAGATTCAGAAATTGTATAGATGACTTGGATGAACTGGAATCTGATATTATTTGTAGTTAGAAATACCGTGATAGGGTTTTAAGTTTAAAGTTAAAAATAAACAAATTTCTGAAAATGATACCGGAACTCAAATCTCAAAGTAAAACAGCTTTGAATAACAGTAATGTATTGAAATTAAAGACGGATGGTAATCTTCCGATAAATAATAGTGGCATGTTGGAGTTGTTGACAAACGGCAGTTTGATATTGGAAGCAAAAGGCGAAATGAACAATAGTGAAGAAGTGGGAAGGGTTGATAGGAATAACGTTTATTTGAAGAAATTGACCATAGAAGATTACGATGGTAAACATGAAAATTGGCAAGAATTTTGAAATAAATTTGAGTGTGCAATACACAGTGATAAGAATCTGTCAAAAATAGAAAAGCACAGACAGCTATTTAAAGTCATTTTTGAAGGGACAAGCTTTGGTTTCAATTCAGGGATTATCTATTATGGATAGTAATTATGACACCACAACTGAAATATTAAAAGATAGATTTGAGAAAACCGAAGCAATAGTGCATTCTCATGTAAATAAATTGCTATGTATGACTGTTATATATGAATTGTTATGTATTATGAAGGGTTCAACTTGACTTGTGAAGTTCGAAGGGACACGGCACAATAACAATTGAAGTCACTAGAAACTCCTAATTTAAGCAATACTTTAATTTCTGTTCCAGGCGAAGTTATAAGTGAATTATTGCAGGGAAAATAAGATACAGTTAGCAGATAGATGTAAAAATGGAAATAGCTTGCAATTAGCCATTTTAAATGGTTTGGACTGTTTTTGGAAATTCGTAACCAGAAAAATAAGAAGGCTGTCGGGATCTTTAGTAGCTTCAGAAACTATATTAAGATGGTCGGTCAATGGTTCGACAGCTATAACAAATATGATGATTGCTCAATCCTCAATCTACAGTTAATGAACATTGCAGTAAAATCCACACACACGGATCTAAATTTCGAGACTAATTCAATACTTAGAAATTTCTGGCAATTAAGAGAGTTTAGGAATCGTTGATAATGACAATGGATCAAAGGAACTTGAAACAGAAATTCTCAAAAACTTTGACAAATCAATCAAATATCGCGACAACCATTATGAAATTCGATTACCGTGGAAGGAGGAAATCACAAAGATGAAAGACAATTATGAAGTGGCTTTCAACAGACTGAAAAGTTTATCAAGGAAATTTAGAAAAAATTCTGATATGTATGCACGTTATAAGAAAATTATTGAAGACCATCTTAAAAGGAAAATTGCTGAGGAAGTGCTGGAGGATCCTTGTCCAAGGTTGTACTACATGCCACACCAGCCGGTGCTAAGAGAGGATCATGCTACCACAAAATTAAGAATATTTTTCGATGCATCATCTCATGCAAATAATTGCCATTCATTAAATGACTGTTTAGACTTAGGGCCGAACCTCGATTCAGATCTGCTAGGATTACTCATTTGCTTCAGAAAACATAGAATTGGAATTACAGCAGATATCAAATAAGCATTTCTGCAGATTCCGCTGTCACCAGAAGACCGAGATGCAGTGAGATTTTTGTGGCGTGAGAATGATGAAGAAGCTCAGTTGAAGATATTAAGGATGACTCGAATCATATTTGGAGCAACATCAAGTCCATTTTTACTAGAAACTACAATAAAATACCATGTTAAGAAATTTAAATTGAAGTTTACAAAGATCTTTTAGTTGCTAGAAAATAATTTGTATGTAGATGTTTGATTGCAGGAGCGCATGAAGAAGAAGAAGCATTAGAAATGTATAAAGATATGAAATATGTCATGAAACAACAAGTTTCAATATGAGAAAGTGGAAGACAACTAATGAAGCAGTTCAGGAAATTTGGTTCGTAAATGAAAATTGTATTCAAGATGCAAGTGAGAGTAAAGTTTTGGGATACATTTGGAATAGACAAAAAGATTTCTTTAAAATCGAGATCAAAGATTTAGCTTCCAAAATTAAGGATGGTGCTACTGAAACTAAAAGAGGAGTCATGAAAATTATTGGAAGTCTGTATGACCCATTAGGATTTTTAAATCCCTTTACTATTGGAGCAAAAATACTGCTTCAAAATATTTGGAAGTGTGGATTAGAAAGGGATGAACCTCTTCCATTAGAGTATAACCAGAATTGGAGGAGTTGGTGTAATGAACTTGGTGTGAAGATATAATGGATATTGAAGTTCCAAGACATTACTTCGAAGGTGCTATAAAGAGAAAGTTGATGAAAACTGTGCAGTTGCATTATTTCACAGATTCGAGTCAAGAAGTTTATGGAATGGTACTATATTTAAGATACACGATGGAAGATATTGTGAAGACTAAATTCGTCGTTTCTAAAGCTAGAATAGCACAGCTGAAAACAATTACTCTTCCTAGACTTGTATTTTTGGACAGATTCAGCAATTGTACTTCACTGGATAAAGGGAAATCTTGAAAAATGGAAACCTTTCATCCAACATAGGGTTCAAGAAATACGTGAAAGAAAAAAATGGAACCATCATCATGGTCTTTGTCCTGGAAAAGAAAATCCAAGTGACCCACACTGGGACTGAAGTTCTGGAGCGCCTGGCCTAACTTGGCCGAATCTCCGAGATGTAGTTGTATATCTTGTGCTCTGAAATTACATAAAATGCTTCATAGAAGGGGGATGTAAGTGATAAAAAGAGGAAAAGGCAGAAAAGTGGGATGTATTCACCAAAAAAAAGGGGGCCACTCTTTTTTTTTGTGAACCCAAATAAAAAAAAAAATCCAAGTGACTTAGTCACAAGAGGTATAAAAGTAGAAGTTCTAGGAAATAGTGAAGATTGGTGGCGTGGACCAAAATGGTTGGTTGAAGATGAGGACTTTTGGCTCCAGCTACCAGTGAGTCTTAAATCAAATCTCAGGTGGTTGAAGAAGAAAAGAGAAAATTAGTAAAAGGAAAAATATTTCAAGCCAGTTGCATAGCAGAAGAGAAAGAAAATGCTATTTTTGACTTAAAAAGATTTAGCAAACTTACTAGAATTCTTAGAATTACTTCATGGATTAAAAGATTTATTTCTAACACCCGAAACAAAGATACTAAATTATCAGGAACTTTGACGGCAGATGAAATAGCAGAATCAGAAAATTATCGGATAAAAACTACACAAATGGAATATTTCCCAGATGAATTGAAAGCCTTGAAAAATGAAAAACCTGTATTACCAGACTTTACAATTTATTTCTGCAATCAATTTTTGGACAAAAATAATATTTTGCGTGTTGGGGGAAGATTGCAAAATGCTGAGTTAAACTTCTTTGAAATTCACCCAAACTGCTGAAACTTTAGCCCAAGTCCGAGAAACATTTTGGATATTGATAGGAAGACAGAGTGAAAAGAATCATAAACAGATGCATGATTTGTCGGAAGTTTAGAGCAAAACCCATGACTCAAGATGTTTCACCACTACCTCCAGATAGAGTGCGAGAAACGTATCTGTTCGAGGTAACTGGAATTGACTACGCAGGACAATTGTATCAGAAGAATAATGAGAAAGCGTACATTGTACTGTTTACTTGGCAATGACAAGATCCATACATCTAGAACTTGTTTCCAACATGACTACACAACATTTCTTGCTAGCTTTCAGATGATTTATCTCAAGGAGAGCAGAATGCCGAATTATAATGTCAGACAATGCAAAAACTTTTAAAAGGGCAAATAAGGAGCTCAAAAGTTTGTGGAACACAATTAGAGACAATGAAATTTTTGACTTTTTCGGAAATCAAGGAATTGAATGGAAGTTCATTGTTGAGCAAGCCGCTTGGTGGGACGGTTTTTGGGAGTAACTTATCAGATCAATAAAGTCATGCTTGAAGAAAATTCTCCTGAGAACATCTTTAAAATATGAAGAGTTGGAGACCACTTTGATTGAGAAAGAGGCAATCCTGAACTCGAGACCTTTAACCTATATATACAGTGAGATTGGGGAGCCATAGCCATTGACTCCTGGACATTTTCTTGTTGGCCGTAGATTAACATCTTTGCCCACTGGAAAAATTACGCCTCCTGCTTCAATGAAAGAGTTGACCAAAAAACATCGCTATCGTCTTGCATTTGTGGAGATTGTTTGGAAGTGTTGAAAAAGATACATTCTGTAATTGAAAACCACACAACAGGTCCAGAAAGGAAGAGACTCATCACTTATTCTGAAAGACTCAGTTGTTCTCGTTCATGAGAAGAAAACGCCCCGTTTAATGTGGAAGACCAGCATAATTCAGATTACCCATCCTGGATATGACGAAAAGATCAGAGCCTGTACAATAAGATTGCCCAATGGAACTCTGATAAGACAACCTGTACAGCTGTTATATCCTATGGAAATAAATTGGTAAATATCTGAACTTTCATAAGAACTCTAACCTTAACTAAGACTTTAACTTTTATTTCTATGCTGAAATGTCTTAAATTTATTCGTTGTTTTAAAAATGTATCAATAATTTTATTTTTTCTTTGTTTGTATTTTGTATGTTACACGATTTGTATTTTGCTTAAGACTTAATCCAGAGTATAAACTGATTAGTGATTTGAATTTGCGATTGATCCAACTTCTTGATGAACTCCAGTAGTTCATCGGGGAAGGGAGGAGGGAGATCGAGCACCACTCCCAATAATTTTCCAAGGTGGGCTGAGCCTACCAATATTCTTAAAGTCACATTTTTTTTATGCCAATCTGTATCTACGGCAGTTACTGAGCGTTTCTCATTGTGCAGTGCACAATTTTTTTTCCCCTAGAAGAATCTCCAAAGAAAACAGCTTAAGGCTCCTCACCATACAGAAAATATCCAGATTCTTTTCCTTTCAAGATCATACTTTGCTTTCCCTCACAACAGGACCAACAGCTTCCAGGAGCTTTAACAAAGTTATTAGGATCGAAAGTTGAGATTTATTTCAGTATGATTTGTATATTAAGTAACATTATAATGGAAAATCTGTTAATTAGTAGCAATAAGCATAAACTTGTTTTCAGTTTTAAACTGGTCGCCGAATTAACAATGATTATCGATGACTAGTGAACATTAGATTATAAAGTCAAAGGATTATTGACAATCTATAATAGTAAAAGATGATATCTGTCTGTATCACCTGTAATGGAAAATCTAAGCTTCGTATAGTCTTGACATTTAATACAAGGGTACTTTGGCTCCCGAGAAAAAGTACCTAAAAGATTTTTTTAAATTCTAATTAGTTTAATTATTTAACTTTGAAGTGCCATTTTGAGCAAATTTTACACACAAATTGGTTTTTCCGGCCTACCATCTGGCTACTCTTAGTCTTTGGACGAGTCGGTTGGCCTGGGCTTTCGACGCAAATTGGTTCTTTAAAATGATTGAAATGTCATCAGCATCAGAAAAGTTGAATATCTGCTCTCCCGGATGTATTCTGAAAGAAACATTGAACGGTGGTACACTGATGAGATTAAATCTTGAAAGAGGTTTTAATCTAATCCATTCTAAGTTTGGGAGGCACTGATAGAGTGCAACAGAAATATCCAGCAGATGTCATTTTCTTGACACACTGTCCACTCCTTCCTCATACACATAGATTTGTTTCTCTTCTATGAGTTATGAACAGGGAGGTGGCTAACTAAACCGATAATACAGAATTTTCCTATTTTGCCGGATTTCTTGGTTTCACAAGATTTTCAGGATTTCTTGGTATTTCTCAGTAGAATGTTTATTTTGAAGTTCAGGTTCAAATGGAGCAGAAAATTAATGTTTGAAAAATATAAATATATGATGCAAGATTTTTTTTATCATATATTTAATTCACAAACTGAAATATTTTATTAATTTTATTTACATGTCAAAACCACACAAATATTTCGACTTTGGGGTGGCAGTTGGGAACATTGGGGAGGGGGGGGGGAGTTACCAAGTCAACATTAAAATATTTGATTTAAATTAAATCACTCAAATTGTAAGTAATTTGTTGAAATTACTGCATATAGCAAATCAGTGATGCTATTAATCAGTTTCTTTCCATTAAGAAAAAGAAACAGCAATGAGCAAGCAAGAATGTGTGTATCCTACTAAATTTATTTAATTTTCTTTAAGGTTTTAATCACAGAATAAAATAAGAATGTCAAATTTCATAGACATTAGTTGAATGACACACTCCGAGGAAAATACGTATAACATTTTCAGTGCACACTGAAAATTTCTGCTAATCTCGAAAACGGATAGGATAGGAACTGATACAATGAATCTTTTTGGCTAAAAGTAATGGCAAAGCTTTCATGCATTTAAAATATTGAACAAATTTTTTAGATCTGTGTATGTGTGTAGTTAATATCTGTGTGTGTGTGTGTTGTTGAGACCCAGACCGTCCGACCTACCAGAAAGGTGTAAGGTAACTGTTTGGACGGCCGGGAAGTGCCACCCAATTTGGACCGGAACCCAGTGGGGGAAGCATCCACAGGGACCGTACCCTCCTTCCCCTACCACCAACCTCTCGGAAGGACTTATGGACTCACATGTTTAACGTGATCGTACTCTGCGTGAACACGGCGCCAGTTTTGGTAGTGGCTGGAATCGAACCCGGGCTTACCGAGTACAACTCCAGCGCGCTAACCAATGGGCTACCGCGCCCCGTGTGTGTGTGTGTAAGTCTGGAATGGAGAGTTTCGAATGTATTTGGTACAAAAATTAAAATTTATGAATATAGAAAGCCTCTTGATTTTAAACGCAATCGAATATTCGGAAACCCCCCAAATTTTCAAATAAAATTTTGACAAAATTATCAAAAAATCAGAATCTTCAAAAGTAATATGCAAATTAACTGGAGTGTGACTCAACTCAACTTTCTCATACCAGAATTCATGTTGTTTTTCTTTTCGAATTTTACCAGAAAATTCTTCGGGATCATGGGTCCAAATAATTACAACTACAGCATGTTACCCTCCACTAAAGGGCTGCAAAAAAATCTTTGGATTGACACCATACTTGACAATGTACTCTAGGGACAGGTAACTTGCCTCCCCCCCCAAGGGTGGTCAATAACACCACGAAAAAAAATTTAGTATTGCGGTTATTTTTCACAGCATTGATTGAAAGTCTCGTGATCATTGAGTCAACCCTTTTTTGCATGATTATGCCAAATTTTGTCCTACGTAGCCATGTTAAAAAATATAAAATTCAAAGTTTTCACTCGAATTAAAAAAAGAAAAATTATTTAGTTCTAGATATTTTGATAACAAAGCTAGCTATAAAGTTTTGTGAAAGTTCATTATTATTTGCGGCTATTATTTTGTACACAAGAAACTGACAAATCAACCACAGACATGAGACAGGTAGATAGACGGACATCCCTCCAAAAATAGTCAAAATGTGTTCAGGAGGTTTTAATACAAATATTGGTATAAAAATCGAAAATTTTTACAAAAACGATACTTTCTCTATATACTATAAACATTTCTTATGTAATTTTTTATTAGAAAACAATTGACAGAAATTTTAGAATGCTAGTATGAACCGTTATTATAAAATTACCGCTTTGTAAAATAAATTTATCAAAAATTTATATAATTAAAACAGTAGCAATTATTGTGAAATATGTTTATTTTTCATATGTAATATTGTGATAAATTTGATAATATCATTCTCATGGATCTAGTTTATTCCATTCACGAGAGAAGATACTTCATGTAATGGTTTTGTATTTTGATGCCAAACAATTTGTTAACAGTCATTACATATAAGAAATGCCTGTATGTAAGCAATGTCTATGACAATGGGTGATAAATTTGGTGACTTAATTAGTGAATCTTTGCAATATTATGTCCCAGATTAACAAAAATATCATTAAAATTGACAAAATAGCACCCAAGTTAACGAAAATGATGTCAAATTAAAATATTTTAATATATGGACTATATTGTTTATTGCAGACACTATCCATATTGATAATTGTTAGTTTAGAGCTGCGCAAAATATAACGCAATTGGGCATCAGAAATAGTTTTATATATTGTTATTCGAAAAAACGCTTAAAGTATAATTGAAAGTTAATAACATTGTGCTGTGGAGCTTATACACCATTTTATCCAGTGCTGTAGTCATAAAAAGCAACAGAGGGTATACCATGGGCGCCTGCAGAATTTTTTCCAGGGGGATGTGGAACATGTACTTACTACTTACACTTTCGCACATAGATGTATACATATAGGGAATTCATAAGACGGGGGGAGGCGAATACCCCTCTTTCCCTCCTCTGGGCACCCATGGGGTATACTCGAAGGACCGGGGAAAATATTCAAATTAATCGAAGTTTAAATTATCGAGAAAAAAAAAGCATATTAATTTTATATTACAGGAAAGGAATTGTGGAACTTTGAAGAAACTTCGACTTAAGCAGAAATTCATGTTCACAAGGTTCGAGTTATTGGGAGTTCACTGTATTTATGCAAAGCAAAATATACAGACTAGCATCGAGTGCTTTTCAAATTTGAAAATCTCACTATATTAATATTTAACTATGGTATAAAATAATTACAGGAAATGTTAAGAGAAAATATTTAAGCATATATAAAGCAGCATGTAATTTTGTTTTATTTTAACAAATTTTAAGGCCTACCGCTATCATTTTCATTGAAATATTTTCCAAACTGCTTGATGAGAGAAATCAGTCTCTGTGTCTCTTTCTGTGGAGCATACTCTTGATCTATTGTCAACTGAAGAGCGATGGTTGGCCAACCAAGAATTTACAAAATTTTCCGGTTGAAAGTGTTCTATAGGTGGTCCATTTGCATTAATAAACATTAGATTGGAGACGTTTGAAATCAATAAAGATGATCTCAAATCTATTACTATGTTGTTCATTAAACTAAACCCACGCTCACACTTGGCTGTGAAACATGGTAATATTTCAATTGTTCTTAAAAGTCTAATTTTTCTGGAACAACTTAGGCATTTTAATTGAAGTCCCTCGAACCCTGAATAGTGCACATTTCATCTATACCAAAACGTCGACAGATCCTTTTTACCTCCTTTCTCCATGGCGAATATCCCCTGCATTTATATTTTCTGGATAAAGCATGGATATATCCTTCAAAAGTTGACAATTTTCTTCATTAACATCAGAACAAAGTCTGGATTTCATTCTATCGACTACTTTGAATGAATTGCTTTTGATTAATAGGTACGATTTTGGAATTATGTACGAAGGTGATATCTTGAAATAGAAACTTTTCTTTTGCTTCGACATCTATCTAAGTTTTTTCTCCTGAAGTGTCTTTAAAAGTCTCGATGACCCTAATTATTCTTTTCAATAGTTGTTCAGCCCGTGGAAGTATTGTCTTCCTAGACTGGAGTTCAGTAGATAATTCTTGCAGAATATCAAACATGAGGCCCAAATCCAAGACGAATTCTGGACTTCCAAGTTTCTTTTTCAACCCAGTAAATGTTGATTTTAAATTCAAATCTTTACTCTCTATTTCAGCCATTTTTCGAAATGGTAATACAGCGCTTTATATGACCTCCAAACAGCTTTTATTGTTTTAAAACTGCGTGCAATCCAACATATACTTAGAACTCGGCCTATTTTGATGAACTGAAAGCCCAATTCACAGAAAAAGTTCTCCAAAGCTCGACTATTTTTTGGCGATTGACTATATACACAATACAGTTTATCCATGAACAATTTAAAATGGTTTAATCCATGAACATCTTTAATGGCATCATTTACAGACAATTTTAACCTGTGATTAAAGCAGTGCCACATAAACAGCTTCGGATATTTTTGCCTTAGTCGAGTTACTACTCCAGAATGCTTTCCTGTCATCACACTTGCACTATCAGGGGCAATAGCAATCCAATTTTGCTTCAAATGTTCTTCATTAAATCTGTGAATTTTTAAAATATTTAAAAGCATGTTTTCAATGTGTTCAGAGTATTGCGATTCTAATTCGCATAAATCGAAGAAAATATATTCTGCATTTTCGTCATCTATATATGCTTTTAATTTAAATACACCACTAGTCATTTTGTTACTTAAAAGTGGTCGATTCATCAATAAGCACACTAAATTTGGAGTTTAAAGAAATAATTTGGGAAATTAGTTTCTTCCTCATGTTATTAGCCATAAGATTAATTATATTCGTAGCTGAATATCGCGAATGTAGAATAAAACTAAGGCTTATACCATTTAGCTCTTGCATGTTGATTAGATCCTCATGATCTGAAAAAGGCCTATTCTTCTTGGCTAAGTAATATAGGCTGTTCTGAAAACTTTCATTGTCGTTTCTTTAGCTACTGAATTTATTTTTTCAATGCAGTGTTCCACCTGTTTTTCTTTCTTAGATTCCAATATTTTTTCAGCTATCTTATGACCATCAGATTGCAAGCGTTTTTTTAATTTTAGTTCGGAGATTGGATAGTTTGCTACTGCGATCTTTTCCCGAAGCTTCAATTAGGGAGTTGCTCGATTCCTCAGAGATGCATACTTTTTTTTTTCTTTAAAAGGCCCTAAAGTTTTGACAGTGAAACAGAAATTGCAGTCTAGTTTCCCTTTTCAACTAATACGCCATGTTTTTTCTGAAACCTTGTATACTGGCTATTAGTCCTTACTTCGGGCCATGTTTTTTCTGCTTTTAAATGTAGGGAATCATCTCTGTCAATATGCGATTCACATGTAGAATCATCTGCGGTTTCTGTTTCACAAGCTGCCCTTTTTTCCACTTTCATATAATTCTTCTGTTTCTGATTTTCTTTTCTTAGTTAAAATTCCAGCCTTTAACCAACAATCCATAATGACAGACAGGAGACAGACCCTCGCAAGCACTACAGCGACAGTACAGGGCACAAAGGATGCTAACTAATTCTATTCCTTTCAATAAATGCTACTTTGTCTACTGGTGGTTCACATCACATGACAACTCAATGACCCAAAACAGGAAATGCTGACGCTGAGATTATTGAAAGAAGCTGAATTATTGAAAAGCTGATTATTGAGAAGCTGAGCTGAATTATTGAGCTGAATTATTGAGATTGAGCTGAATTATTGAGAAGCTGAATTATTGAAACCACATAGAAATTTCGAAGAACGTAAAAGAAAGTTATTTTACATGTATGATGATTCCAGCCCAGAAATAAGTCAATCAGTTATCTCTGCCCCATTTTCGAGGAGTAATTCTCGTTCCCTGAAATCAACCTCAAACATATCCCAAACGGAAGGTGTCACAAACAGCCTAAGGGGTAATCTGACCAGTCTCAGATGATGAAACTAGTTTTAAGCTAACTACAACACGCTTCTCTCTGGTAAAAAAGAACTCTGATTAACACCTATCAATCAGAAAAGAAACAGATATTGTAACCACCATCTGCTTTAAAGAGTCCAAAAATGACTAGCAGTGACTCCTGTATTTGAAAAATAGAAATAACAAACCTGAAAAAAATATGAAAATTCCAAACTATATTGAAATTTTGCTTTAAAAATAGAAGAAAACTATTTTTATATTTATAATTTATTTTTAACCAAGTACAAAATCGTCTTCAATGAGGTGTGTAAGAGAATAGTGATAATACCCTGTTATATTTTTATTTAAACATTTGTGCAGTATTCAATTTGTCGCAAAATCAATATTTCAAGATTTTTGATATAATTACAAATATTTTGCAAAGTCCTTCACCATTTAATTTATCATCCTTTTATGTACATTATACCTGAATTTTGAAATTTTAGCTATATAAGGCTTTTTTTGGTGATGAAGTTGATTTTGGCGGTTGAGAATTTGGCGAACTTTTTAAGATAAGGAGTAATTTCTGGAATGAAGTTATCATTTTCAATTACACTAAGAATATCATTGTTCACATCATCTGTAGTGCAAGGTTCTCTGCCAAAATTTAGGAAAGCTGCTGTTTGTCCAGTGGTTTGGCACTTTGCGGTATTTAAAGAAAACGGATTGTGGGTAGCTTTTCAGACAAAAAATCATGTTTATCTTGAACCAATATTGCAAGTTGTGGCTTTAGATCATGGTTCTTTCTCTCTACTGGGTTGGCTTGTTTGTGATAAACAGGAATTAATGACTGTTTAATGTTCAACAGGCAACAAAGCTGTTGCATCACAGCTGAAACGAACTGAGTTGCATTGTCACTGATAATAAAACGAGGAATGCCATACCTCATCAAGACTTCTTCTAGCAGCATTATTGCACATTATTTCACAGTGGCATTGGGCAATGGGAACAATTTCATCCATTTAGCAATGGGAACAATTCCACCCATTTAGTAGCGATATCTTCTATTATCAAAATCCGCTTTTTCCCATCTTAACTCTCTAGTAAGAGTCCAAAAAGGTCTATTGAGAGGCTCTCAAAACGTTGAGAAGGAACTGGAGTCTGTAACAATCCTGCCGGTTTCTGATTAGAAGGTTTATATCTGTTGCAATCTATACAGTTTTTCACATAGTCGCAGATGAATTTTTTCATCTTTGTCCAATAATAGCATTTCACTATATGGTCAAAAGTTCCTTCAGCTCCATAGTGACCAGCAGTAGTGAAGTATCATGATATTCTTTCAGAATCAAGTTTCTTTCATGGGCTGGGACTACTAATTGAGCTTCTTCACTTTCAGAATCTGAAACATAATGGTAGAGGACACCCTGATTTATGAGGTAGCCTCGTTCTGTCCAGTTTACGCCTTTGTCAATACTTTCAAAATAGCGAATGATCTTTCCTACTTCCTCATCTTTCAATTGATCTTCACATATCTCGTTAGATGTTCTGGAGGGAACATCGAAAGATACAGTACATACTTCGCATGAAGGGATATCATGTTCACAAACAGGTCTTGACAACATATCAGCAACAACGTTGCACTTTCCAGGAATGTATTCCATGTTCAAATTGAAAGACTGCAATTGCAATGCCCACCGGACTAATCTTCCTGATGGAGACTTAAGCTTCATCAGCCATTTAAGAGGTTGGTATTTGGATGCCACAGTAACACTAGATCCCTCTATGTATCCTCAAAACTTGTTTAATGCCCATATAACAGTCAGTGATTCACGTTCCGTGGTGGAATAATTTCTCTCAGCAGAACTAAGTAGTCTACTTGTATATTTTACCGGATGTTCATCCGATTCTTGGCCTTGAAGAAGGACAGCTCCCAAAGCATAACTACTTGCATCTGCTCTAATCACAAAAAATTTGGTGAAATCAGCTTGCTTCAGAATAGGTAAGGACATCCAAGTATTGCTTTAGAGAATCGAAAGCTCTCTGTTACATTTTAGACCAACTCCAGGGAGTTTCATTTTTTGTTAGATTGCTCAGAGGTCGATAAATCTCAGAAAAATTCGGTATAAACTTTCTATACCAGGATCATGTCTGCAAGGATAGTGGTTGCTTCACATTTTCAAGGGAAGGAATTTCCATGATGGAAGATACCTTTTCAGGATCCAACTCTATTCCACGAGGTGTAATCCAGAGTCTAAGATATTTAACTCGAGAACAAGAAAAGTTGCACTTCTCCCATTTTGCACGAAGTTTGTATTTGATTAGTCCGTCGAAAACCATTTCAAGATCTTTAAGAGGTTGTTCAAAAGATGGTGACAAGACTATGAGGTCATCTAGATAGGCAAGAGCTGGCAAGTCTCTATGTGTGAAACATGTCCATTATTCTCTGAAACGTAGCAGGGGCATTTCGAAGACCAAAAGGTATTCTTAAGAATCTATAGGTCCCAAACGGGCAAACAAATGCAGTTGGATTGACATTTACTTGGTGGTAACTAGATTTCAGATTAATGGTTGACATAAGAGGTATATTTAGCATCTTGAATGCATTAAATCGTCCATCCCTGGAAGTTGGTAAGTGTCAGGAACAGTCACTTCATTAAGTTCACGATAGTCTATGCACAGTCGAACTTTACTATCTGGTTTTGGGATCAAAACTACAGATGCTCCATAGGGCGATTCACATTCTTCAAAAATGTTCCTTTTGAGTAGATCATCAATTTCTTTTTTGAGCAGCTCCTTCCAACCTGGTGACATTATGTAAGGAGGTACAGAAATGGGAGCGTGATAACTTGTAGTAATATGATGCTCGATGATTGAGGTAGCTTCTCCCCCTGGTTGAAAGATACCATCATATTTTTCTAGTAGACTGTTGAGCTGACTACTCTGAGTAGCTGTCAGATTATCTCCTTCACTTTCCCGACACTGACGAAAATTAATCAGAACTTGTCCATCCTTGTGGGATTCTATATTGAGTTGGGTGCCCAATTCTTCTCCGAATGGATACGTGTGATTTGGGTTATCACAAAAATACCAGCATTTGTTCTTTACATCAAGAACAATACCCAGATTCCAGTATTTGGAAGGATGATGAAATATGTCAACACTTTCTTTCCTTCAATTTCTATCATCATTTGGGTAGTGTAGCAATCAACAAGAGACTGCTGACCATATGCCAGACTTATTGTCAACTTTGTCTAGTTGTGTGCGTTTCTTTTGATTTGGCTATCTTTTTCTGTCCATTAGGCAAGGAATTTCTTAAGTTTTCGTATGCATCCAATTTATCAGCTAAATCTGAGAGAGAAATTATCTGTTCCCACTCATCCAAGTAATGTTCTTTGCACTCCGGAGTGCAGCGTTTTTTCATTTGATCAGAGATTATCATATTCTGAAACTGCTCAAAAGTGGAAATGTTCAATTCTGATATTCATCCTTCAAAAAAACTTCTGATTTCGAAATAGAAATCATGCAATCAGTGCTTTTCCTATGTTGAGAAAATAATTTTTGAAACCTTTCTGCCGTCAATTTAAATCATTGTAAAAAGATGCCACGGATGTAATAATAATGCTTAAATTTTTCTTCCGGCTCTCTAGCAATAAGTTTTGAAACATCGTTGGGCAGTACTCCTATAAGATGAGTCACTCACAGGTCTTCCGGAATTTTTAGGATCTTCATTTGTCTTTCAAATAAGACTAAAAACAAGCTTATATTATCTATTTCAGGGTTGAAACTTGGCAAAATTTTCTCTAGGTCCACTTTCATATGAGAATTTTCCTGTTGAATAACCACGGATACAGTTTCTTTCTGACTGGCCAACTGTAGCCTTAGCTTTTCTATCTCAAATTCTCTATTTTGCTTTTCCACTTTTTTGTTTTCTAGTTGTTCCCTTACTCTTTGTTCGTTTTCTCTTACCCTCTGTTCGTTCTCTCTTACCCTCTGTTCGTCTTCCAGTCTTTCCAAAATAATACCCTCAAAAAGATTTCTTACAAATTCTTCATCCTCCTTGTACACCTTGCTCTTCAGAATTAATATCCCTAAGTTCAATGACTTTCAGGTCACCATTTCTGTTTTCTCCTAACTCAGTCGCTAGCTGTTTCAGATCAGTTTTTTTCCCTTTCGCTAAGAATGCCATCGTTATATTTGCTATTTTTTTTTTACAAATATGAATGTTCAATTCTATTTAGAAAATTGTTCCAAATGATTTTAAATTAGATTGCTTTAAAAGTTCTAAATGAAGAGGTAGAAATCACTTTCACTTCAATAATTGAAAGAAAAATAGAATTTTCGTCTTTGAATGGCTCAAGAACATTAATATTAAATTCACATTTAGTTCCAATATTTCATAAATACCACTTTAATTTACCTAAAATCACTAGTATATATCAATTTGATCCATTTAAGTTTCAAAACTTCAACTTATTATTACATCATTACGACTCACACACAACAGTACATTCAAAATAACATTAAAATGAAAATACAAATGATTTCAAAATGTTTATATATATATGTCAGGATTGACACCACCAATGTATTTCATTTAAACCAGGATGACTTTTAATTTTAAATTCTCAAAAGCATGGTTATGCTAATTAAAAGGGTACTTATTTAACTTTCACTTACTCGAGATGAAGACACAATGTTCAAAACTTTATCGAGGATTCGGGGGCCGAGCATAGGTGGCCACTTTTTATAAGGCTTCTTTTGGTGACGAGGTTGAGAAAACACTCGCCATTTAAGACTTCACAACATTTAATAATACATAAAAAATTACACATATTTTACAAATCATAGCTAGCATTAGCATATTACAAACATGTCGGCTATGTGCTTCCTATCGCCATCTCGAACTCCACTTCGAATGTGTTTTTTGTAAACAAAAACGAATGTTCTTTAGTCAGGTTGAGTGTTGCCATCTACTGTCCTTTTTGGAAAACAGAATGTCTCTTACAGCTGCATTTTAAGTACTTTAAAAACAAAATGTTCACAAAATACCATTGCAGCAATCTTTTTGAAGTATACCCTTAAGTACACTCACTAATATTGCTACTTTGCTTGTATATATGGTCTCTGTCAGCAATTTTTACATGGATTGTAAGTTTTACTTTAAAAATATAATTTATTTACTGAATGGTTCAACCAAAACAGAAACATAACTATTTCTTGGTATGGTAGGAGCAGACAAAACCTGCCAACAGAAAGTTTGACGCCATTGCTGATTGGTGAGCTGACAGTTCTTTACATAAAATAATGTATTTCAGTGATATTGAACCCTAGTTTAGTAGGATAAAAAAATAAAAACTGCAATAAAATATTTAATTTTATTCTTAGGATGTTCATATCCCCAATCCCACAAACATAGCCTCCTGCTGTGCTCTCATGTTCTGAGGTCATATATTGTTTAGTTAAGCAAAGGTCTTATGTTTCCATTGGATGAGTGGGTGGACACCTAATAAAGATATTTGTTTGGGGTGGGTGAAATGTACTAATAATTTTAGAATTATATGACGCCAATGCCAACTAATTGTAGGACGTTCCTTCACATAATGTACATGCTTTGGTCTTAGTAAGCCAAAAGTATATACAATTCACTTTCTTAAGGATAAAGGGTTCAACATTTAATTTATATGTTTGTCATCTATTTTATCAATTTTATAAAATAACTAAATTTTTAAAATAAATTGAATTCACATTGACTATTTTATTTAATAATTTATATTTTTCAAAGATAAATCTAAAGATATTTATAATAATGCACAAGAAAATCTCCCTATATTTATTAATAATAAACTGCTACTAGTTTCAGAACAGTTTGTACTAGCATCCTGGGAGTCCGAATTTTTATAACCCTTTGCTACACAAACTGACATTTGAGATCATTATTTCAAACATTTATAAATGTAGCTGTTTAAAAAAATATTAAGAGAAAAATCATAGTTTTGTATGAGCTGAGACTTGCCTTCCGGAAAGCCTTTCAGACCCACAGATTTAAAGTGTCCGTATTTTGCGTAGACATGGGGATAGTTTAAGTATCTCCAGAAATTAAATTTGGGTCAGTGGTTAAGACCCCATGCCTTAGCTATTGGTCTATCCTACCCTGAACACATCAGGTGTGATGATATGTGGTAACTACATCTTTTGTGATCCCCATTGAACCACAAAAGACGTGATATTTGTTTTTGTTGCTACTTGTTAATAAAACAAACGCTGTATTAATTTCTTTAGAAAAGAGGTTAAAAAACTACAAGAAATTTTGAGTAATTATTTTTTCATGAGTGGAATACTGACCATTTAGAAAACTGTTGAACTAGTGCTTATCTACAAGAAAAACAATTTATAAGAACAATATTAGGGACAGATAGTACTTCAATGCTTAAGTTTGAGGCATGCAAAACTCGTCTTTCCACTGTACAAATGAAAAATTATACAATGCTTCAAATTGAACTTTTTAAAGCTTCTATGATATTAAGCCCTTTTTGATCCTACCATGAATGAACATTTGCATAGGGCTAAAGGTCAAGAAATGATGGTTTACTACTTAGGAAAATATATCCAAAATGAGCTTATACAGCTTTGAGCTGGTGTTATAAAGCAGCAAATTTTAACACATACAAACTCAGCCAAATACTATTTATTTATTTTTTACTTCATAGTCTTCTTGAAAACAAATTCAAAGACTATTTAAAGACTTATAAGGTGTATTTAACAAAGCTACAATGGTTCTAGACCCCCCCCCCCCCCACCTCTCAAATTTCATTAATAAAAATATTTTTCAGCTTTAGTTGCCTACTAGATTTTATAAACAGATCTACCATTTTGACAAAAATATTTTACAATCTATAGAAAATCTAAAATATATCTCTACCTTCTGGGACTTTAAATAATAATACTTGTAACTGCTGAATTTTATAACACATTTATTATTAGAAATTTGAAACATAAAATTGAAAATATCAGTTATACAACTCATTAAAACAATTTATTCCCAGTTATAAAATTTATTACTTTTTAAAAATTCCGAGATATAGCTTAGCCTAAAAAATGTTTATGAACAAACAATTTAATAATGTCAAGAAGGGTAAAAATTCATCAAATGTCTTCAATATTATCCCCCCTCCCTTTTATCAAATATTTCGCCATTCAAGAATTTGGAAATGTTCAAGTAAATGAAATACAACAAGTGTACAACAAGTGTTAGAAAAAGTAAACATTGGGAATTTCTTCAGGCCTTAAAAACAATCACTTCTTTAAAATATTACAAAGTATTTTATAACCCATTTATAAGAATTCCAAAACATGAATTAATAAATTTTTCTGTATATCCCACCCTCTGTATTTGGGGGGTTGGATAGCTGGCCTTGCCTAGGGAGAAAAATAGTCAGGAACCGGCCCTGGATATACACACATCTCCAAAAATTTCACAGTGCAGTAACCTTACCTTTTCTGATATCAATGTTTACACCGATGGCTCTGCCATTGATGACAAAATTGGTTATGCTTTTGCATTTTTAATAAAGACACATTAGAAAACACCTTTACTTTCAAACTCAACCTTGGGAACACAGTTTTTCAGGCGGAAATCGCCGCTATCCACTTTGCTATCAAATGGGCATCTTCTAATAATTTCAAAATTAACATCTTTTCAGATAGTCAATCCTCTATTTCGGCCCTTAAATCTATTAGAAACAAATCTGACTTTTTGTCCAAAATTAAACTTGAAGCTAATATTAATAAACATTTAATCAACCTTTGTTGGGTCAAGGCCCACTCAGACATCTCGGGTAACGAGGCCGCCGATACAAATGCTAAACTTGCTACCTCTTCCGGCACCCCCACCTCTATACCTTTTCCATATTCCTTATTAAAGAAACACTGTAAACTCGACATCCTAAATTCTTGGCAAAACTATTTAAATGATTATATTTCCCCCAGAAACCACGATCCAGCTAGAATATTAAAATTTCTCCCGAATGTTAACTTTAATACCCACATAACAAATAAATATCTTGTTTACTTTATTACGGGCCACGGCCCATTCCTCGATTACTTATACTTTTTTAAACACAAAACAACCTCATGCTGTACTTGCGGATCCTATGGTGACGCAGACCACTATGTTTTCACTTGTCCCCTTACAAAATCTTTCCACCTTTCTAAACCTTCTGCTGGAAACTCCGCGGCCTGGTTCTCGAGTGTCTGCTCCAACAAAACTTCTATTAACAAGATCAAAAACTGTGTTCTCATAGCGAGAGAAATTTCTAATAAAATTACATAATCAGCCTGGGAGCCTCTTCTGCTTTTAACATTTTCTCTGCTCTCTGGACCCCCTCGAGGTATCGCTTTTTTGGTGGAGGTTTATGCTTTGTTTTTGTAGTTGGTTTTGTTTATGTGGTTTGTTTTGTTGTGCTGTTTATAATGTATTGTATTGTTTTTATGCTTTGTTTTGTTGCCATTATTTTATTTGTCTTGTTGTAACTGTGTTGTGATTCAATTTTAACCTGTCTTGTAATGTTTTGAATCTAAAATAAAGTTCCCGGCCACACACTTAGCTACAGTAAACCTTCGGGTCTGTCGTGTGGTCTGGGTTTTCAACACTTCAACAGTGCAGTAACCTTGTCTTGAAGTTGTGAAATGTGTGTTGGGGACAGGGGAACGGTAATGACATTTCATTATATTTTTAAAGTTTTAAAACTAGAATATATTAGAATATGGGCGCTTTGAATGTATTTTTTACATTTTATAAACAACTTAAGTATTATAAAAAGATCAATAACTAATAAAAATATATATATTCATGAAAGATATAGTTCTGGGGCGTAAAAGTTGAAGGATTGAGAAAACCATTCATCTTAAAACATGCAATTTTGTAGTTGCAATTAAACTATTGTTATTTTAAAACACATTTAGGGGGAAGATAATAGCAGAGATTTTAGTAGAAATAATATACTACAAATACCAATTTCATCAACACTTCAATAACTCCATTTCTTTCAAAGTATATATCCCTACCGGCTGTGGTTAGGCTGCCTGCATGTGCGGTCGCGGAGTGAGTTGCAGTAGGAAACCTGCAAGTGGGCTTCCGTCAAATTAGTCGGACGTTTATCTTCCGGTGGATAGTAGCGTTATATTCCGTTTAGGTCGATATGCGGACTGCAATATACAAGTATAAGAAATTTTTATATATTTTTAAATTCAAACCCTTTTTTATAGCTATGTTGTGTAATATATGTTTGACTGTAGCTGTACTATAAGATTAAATACTTTAAAAAGTCATTGGACATATTATTCCAGCTCACATGTAATAATGAAAATAATTTCAATAAAATCAAAGCCCCCCAATTCCCTCCTTTTATATGTATATAGGAGGAAAAAATTCCATTTTTCAAGATCTATTTTAATGTTATATATGCATTAAAATGATAAAGTGAGATCTAAAAATAGTATATTTTTAAATATTTTCTTTCTTGATAAAGAAAAGTTATAAAATAATTATGTTTTATCTATAACAAGATTTTTTTTAATGATAAATTTAAAACATTACATAAAAGGAATAGCAGGAAAAAAAAATTTTAAATTCTTAAAACGTAAATTATTAAATATAATAAATAAGAGTAATTTATTAAATTATAAGAAAAAATTTTAAAATGCTTTTGAAAAATATATTATTAAATATTATATTAGAATTCGTTTTAATTACTTACAGATGGGAAACCTTTTTGCCACTTATGAAAAAAATAAAATTAATAGCAAAAAGAAAAAATAATTTATTCAGTTTATTATATACATAAAAAATGCATTATTAAATAATTAAAAAAATGAAAAATCGGTTTATAATTAAATATTTTTTAATATATTATAATATATAATATTAAAAATTATTAAAAAAATATAGCTGCTTGTAATTGAATGGTTGAATATTATGAAATGGAAGAGACATTTTGCGGAAAGATAAGTTAAGCATAAATTTAGTGCTATTAAATCGTATTCCTTCACTAGAAGTACTTGCGTAAATATTTTATATTTTTCTTCACAACTTTACCAGCGTTTTTCTGAGAAGGAGTAAAATGTCACTCTTGTACCTTTTTCTTATTTTTTTTCTTCAAAATAAAGCACACACATGCAGGTCCGTGGAAAGCGGGGGGGGGGGGGGGTAAGGGGCCTCTCCGGGTCCTCGTCCCCTCATATGTGTACCTAATTTTTCCTGTCTGCGCTGGGTTCCCCAGCATACCGGAAGGGGAGGGGGCTCCAGCTCGGGTCTATTAATTAGAACATTTTTATGATCAAATGCTTCTTATCAAGTTCTTTAAAAAGTTTAGTAAGATTATTATATTTTATTTTCAGAAAAATAGAAGTGGAAAAAAGGAATCGCTTCATTCTTGTAGAAGCTAGAAACCGTAAAATTCGACTCTTTTATCGGTAATTTATTTTTAAATATATTTGAATAATTACAATGTAAATAACACTGTCGTCTAACGTTAGTAAACGAAATATAATTTGTTACCTTCCGCCGTAAGACAACAACTATCCGGTTAGTTTGACGGTAGCCCGCTTGCAGGTAGCTCAATGCGCGTCCGCACTTGACGGCAGCCAAATTACATCTTTTCCTCAACCGCACATGCAGGTTGCCTAACCACTTCGATCCCTACCACCCAATAGAAGAGCATGGGCATCACCGTAAATAAACAACCTGCGTAGTAGAATGCGCAGAAACGTAACGGCTAAAGGGCATAATTTTTACCATAACGTGTAATGGTAAACGGACGATGATGAAAAATAAAAAATCTTTGTGATGAAAATAAGTTATTTAAAATACTTGAGTATTTAATAATCTTAAATAATAAAAGACAAGCAATTTGGTACCGAAAAAAGTTTCGTCCAGAACAGACCAATCCAAAAAGTTACCTTTTTCCGATAGATGGCTCTGAACACAGAATACTATATTCAAAAGCACAGACTACTATACAGACCTGTAACCATGGAGTTAGAAGTAAGGAGGAAAATCTTCTATGGGTGCAAGGCGTTAAAATACCATAATGCTTTGAGAATTATATCTACGCGCCGCTAGTGTTGCTTAAGTAGTTCGAGATACTGGTGTTGCCATTTCTGAACAGATAAATGTTATAAAAATGTGAATGAAATAAAAATGTAATGACAATTAGGGCCGATCCCACCAACAACCGTTAAAATATAGCAGAGGTTTAACGGTTGATTAGCACTATTTTGCGTCCCACCAACACTATAACGGCGTTAAAGAGCTCACTAAAGTGCTGTTAATTTAAGTGGCCGATTTTGGCCACTTAAATATTTAACAGTTGATTAAAAGTCGAACAAGATGGCGGCAATTTCTGTATCGTTCGATATTTCCAGATGAAATTTTATTTAAGATGGAATTCTTTTATATTTCTTTTCTGAAAGAAGAGTGTTTGAAAGTTTTTACAACATAGGGGAAAATAAAGCCGATTTTGCTTATTTATCGAAGTCGGTGAAAGTTTGAAAGACACTTGGGAGTATTTACAATACACTACTCAGGTATGTAATGCATATATTTCGTTTATATTATGCTACAAGTCTCTTAACTTCTTAAACCATAATGTACGCTTTTGAATTATGCTAAAATTACAGAATTTAAAGTCTTGGAAGAGAATTAAACTTGTACTGCAATATTTCGGCCGATCTGTTTATTATATCAGATAGGCTGTTTTATTGTTGAACCAGTTATAGAAATTGTCCTATATGGTCTGATTTAAAAATTTCATATGTTGTCCGTAATTTTTTCTTGTTTAGAATAGCATTTTTACATTTATTTGCATATAATCTCAGAAATTATATTTTCAAAACTTCAATTTACTTGAAGTTATGCATGCTGTACCGTTTATTTACAAAGCCAAACTGAAAAATAAGCATTGTCTGTAACAAACATAATTTATGTATGGGTATAAATGAATTTATCAATAGTTAGTTATTAGATTTAAATGTATATGTATTCAGCATGGTGTGAATGGTAATCCCTATTGTATTTCCCAAAGATAAAAATTGCATTTCCATTAAATGTCTGATGTTTCTTTTTAATATTTCCTATCTGAATTGGAATGCTTCCATGGACTTGCTTCTATGTTTAGTTGGTACCTTATAGAAAGGACCTTTTTCAAATTTCAATGTAGTATTCTAAAGTATCTTGCCATTGTATGCTGTGATAATTTCTCCTGAATTGACTTTTATTGAGTTCGCTCTTTTGAGCAAGACATTTTGTATCACACATACTTTATATACTAAAAGTTTAACATATTTAAAATTGTTCTTGCAAAAGTCTCTCTTATTCCATGAAATGTTAATTTTTTTATGAATGATTCTAATGACAACACTAGTAAAAGAAATCTTTGAAAATAGGATAGGATAATTTCTATGTTAATAATAAACTGGATAACAATATAAAATGCAGCAAAAAAAAAAGAGCATACGTATATTTATTTACCTTGCATTTTATATTGTGTTCTAGTTTATTATATTGATTGTGTGGAAAGTCATATTCTTTACTTAATTTCTATGTTATATAGGAAATAAAGTGAAATGTGTCTTCACAAATTAATAACTAATATAAAAAATAAGTGATCAAAATTCACTTTCAAATTTCAACACACTACAATTGTTTTAAAAATAACTTTATTTACCTATATAAGTCAATAAATGACGTTATCTTATCAGTAACGAATACTGTCGTTGAATTTGGTATGGCACTACTATACCAAATTTATCGACAAAAACCCTTCTCTAGGTTAAAATATATAACACAATAGCAGTAACATTATTATCATTGCTATTATTGTCATTATATCCCTTGAGTATTGTGGTGCAATTGAGCGGTTTTTATGTCATAAAATAAATGAATTTTTTTTTGCTGTCAAGTTTGGTAAGTGTTATATATTAAAATGTTTTAATGGATATATAACAAATGTGAAGTGATTTCTGAAGTACTTTGTTTTCTGTTATATACACCAGATATTTGCCCCAATATTTTATCTTTTAATTGATGCACAACGGTATTGATGTAGCAATAGCTTGATTTATTTATACCATGTACTTCAATAGTTTGAACAATGAACAATGATTGTTCGCCTAAACACAATATTATAAAACAACATAAAAATTTGATTTTGTTTATAGTAGTACTTGCGCAAAGATGATTTATATCTGGTAATAAATAGTTCATAATATTGGTTAAATGACTCTTCTTTTCGCTTTACAAATTTGCATTCTACTGACTTCCCCCTAGATGTCAAGCTCATGTTTTAATACAGTAAAATCTGATTAATTTGAATAATTATATTCAAATGTTACTACAATTCAAACTTTTTCATGGCAGCAAAAGGATAGTTTATTTTACTGGTAAGGTAACACAAGTTTTGGGGATCTTGTTTATAACCACTGCCGTTTGAAAATTCACTTCAGTGACAGTACGATTATAACCAGATTGACCAAAAACTTTCCCCGGTTACCTTGATTATGTGGTCACATGATATGCAGAAGCAGTCGCATAATATCAAATGTGGCCTTAATAATAATTAGAATATTATTTTCTTTATTTATGATTAGGCATAACTTGCCGGATATTCTACAAATCATATATGCTATTATCCTTAAAGTAAAAGCTTCTTTACAATTACAGCATATAACAAATAGTATCAATATCAACTGGTTTTGGAAACAAGAAACATCTAATTTTTCAGGATAAAAAGACATAGCAATTACACCAAGGGCAAGAAGGTTTTTTATGTCTGTCTCTTTGCTTTTCTTGACATGGATGCTTTGTTTGTTTTTTTATTTTAAAGAAGGAGCTTGTTCCAAGCTGGTTGATACTATTACAAATTTTTTACATATTGTAATTTTACTGACAGTTTTACTATAGCATATTGTTTTAATTTAAATAATTTCTTAATTTATATACATTTCTATTAGTTTTATCACCACCAAAAATGGATATTTATTTAAAATTACATTGAACTCACAATTTTTAAATAATTTTTTCATATTTTGTTATTTGGAAACATTTTAAAATGCGATATATAAGAATTTAGTTCATAGTATTTTATCGTGAAGTTTTCTTATACATGAGTTCGCTTCAAATGAAGTTTGATTACACAATGTACAGGGTACAAAAATTTCAATTGTAAATGAGAAGTAGACGTTTTCATCTGAATAGCAAAAAAATCTACATATGGGTTTATTTCTTCAATGTATAAGAAATGGCAAATGTTATGCAATGTTATTTATATGGTACTGATAAGTAAAAGAATCTTTCGGCGAGTAAATTCTGAGCTCAAATTTCTAATCTTGCTATGTATAGAATTTTCAGAAATTTTTTCTATGATGAATATAAATGTTTGTCATAGAAATGTTGCAATATCAGCGTTTTGAAATGCATGACAGATTGTGATTGGGAAGTTACATATTATGTAAAAGGTTAGGATATAATTGTAACCTGTAAATTATTGATTTTGAGTCTAGTTGTATAGCAAGATTTAACTGTAAACAGAATTATTTATATAGAGTGGATACTGTATATATATACATTTCAATGTACTGTTGCTCATTTTATACAAAACAGTTCATACTAAGTTTCAATTAATGTGAAAAAAGT
Source organism: Amaurobius ferox (assembly GCA_951213105.1). Classification (NCBI taxonomy): domain Eukaryota; kingdom Metazoa; phylum Arthropoda; class Arachnida; order Araneae; family Amaurobiidae; genus Amaurobius; species Amaurobius ferox. The sequence continues at coordinate 131,306,621 of OX578152.1, forward strand.
TTGAAATTTTACAAATAGATCTCCGTCAAACTTGAAATATTATGCTATACCCCTGTTTGATGTATAGTATTTGAGAAGTTCAATGTAAAACACCTTTAATTTTATTTCAGTTCGTTAATTAAAATGTAACAAAGTTTGTTTATTCGTAAATTAGTTTTCCTCACACAAGTTAAGACAAAACACAAAGAGATTAAAATCACCACCTCAGTCATGTATCGCTGAACTGATTAATATCGTTGAAATTTGTTTTATGCTGTATTTTTAATGAGATTTTACTTTAAAGCTATTTTTGTAGTATTCTGATGTAATTTAAATATTTTTCCTTATTTATATACATTTGTTAGTTTTATTGGCTTCAAATAAGTATATTTATTTAAAATTACATGTAATTTGCAGTTTTCAAATAATTTTATATTTATATTTTGCTATTTGTAACCATTTTAAAATGCATTATCCATGAATTCAATTCTAAGTAATTTTTGGTTAAGTTTTCTTATAAATTTAGATAACCGAAGTTTTCTTATATACGAGCTCCCTTAAAATGGAGCCTAATTACAAAATGTATATAGAATATTCATAAAGACTTTGTATGAGGTGGTACTGTTAATAATGAGTGATATACTTTCTCTAAATATTCGCCTCCAAGTCCTTCACCTTCTAACAACTCGGTTTGTCGTCTGACGGTTTTAGATAAATCTATTTTTTGTATTACTTTTGTATTATTGTTTGTGGCAATTTTTTTATTTATAGCTAATTGTAATTTCTTCTCGAGAGACAATTCTTTTCCGATATTAACATCATCATCTTCAACGAATTTCTCTGGATATGTTTGTGTTTACTTTTCATAAATGTTTTTGTGGAAATTTACGACGAACTTAATTAAATTTCACTTTGTTAGCTTCTTTTCTTCATTTTCATTTTCTTTTTTAAAGTCGTTATAATTATGTAAATACCTTAAAATATTTTCTAGTTCACTATGACTTTTTTCAATGCACTGTATAATTCCTCAGATAGTGTAGTGCCCTGATCTTTAAGTGATTGCTAAGGAGCTTCAGAGAACTGCGCCTGTGCACAGAGATGTTAGTTTAGAATACGATCTCGTCTAGTAATTCGCATTATTAGATGGTTTAGAATATTAAATTCTAAGTTATAGTTAATGCTGGAAATTAACTACGCCTGTGCAAGGAGTATTTTATTTTACAATTTTTATACGTATTTTTAAAAATACGTATAAAATATGTATTTTTATATGTACTTTTAAATATTTTTATTTATATACGTATTTTTGAAAATACGTATTTCAAATAACAGTAGATACCCAATAAGTTAAATTAAATCTTTTAATAAAAAAATTATAGCTAGTGTGTGGTAGGCTAACTTTGAGCACAATGGAGGTGGCTAATAGGATTTTTTATTTTTCAATTTTGCAGTTAATTTTGTATACATTGTGAGGAATGAATTCAAAATATCACTTTAATGGGTTTACATTGTATTTAAAAAATTAAGTTGTTGACATTTGCTTTCTTTTGTATATTTGTCATTTTAATGTTTTTAAAATTTTCTAATTTTCATGTTACATCCACTGTATGGACCTACCTGTACTTTATGTGCCATGGAATATCTGTTGCTACGTGCAATCTCCGACAGCCAGTAGAACTGTTTGCTGTGATGTTTTTTTAGTGGGCGAGTGAAACTCGCATAGCAGGCATAGGTTCATGTTCAAATTGCTACAAATCAGGCTGCTCTTCTTTTATTTAATCAAAATTTCTATAATTGTATTAAATCAATATTAATTTTATATTTTTATGCATTTCGGTTATGGCAGACATGCTTTCCGACAGACTTGGTG